>AYEL01051300.1:0-28625 GCA_000484575.1 Olivierus martensii | reverse complement strand
TTTCTTTCATAAATAATCCTCTGGATATTATATATATATATATATATATATTATGCAACTTAATAATGATAACACCTCGTGGAAAGTCTCAATTTTTATTTTGTAGAGTTCGGCCTAGAAAGTTTCTTTAGGAAAGAAACCAAACAAAATCGTTAAGTGCACGAAGACAGACCAAACAGACTTGCTCTTTCCATCAATCAAGTTATTGTGAAAGAAAGAACGGTGTACTCTTGAGTAATCCAATTCCTTCAAGTATTGTTTACTTTTACAAGACTATTCACCTTTATATACAGCTTTTCATGACCTAATAAGTTAAACTACTAAATCTTTTGATTGGGCTTTTGCTGTATACTTCGGAATCTTTACTTACTGAAAGAATATATATATATATAGGCCTATATATTCCGTCCTGATTGGGCTTTTGCTGTATACTTCGGAATCTTTACTTACTGAAAGAATATATATATATATTTTCCTTTTTTCTTATTTTTTTAAAATTGAATATTTTATTTTTCGAGTATCAGTTTTAAATATTGTCTAAACAAAGAAAGCAAACATTCTTTTAATCGAATTGATGCAATACTTGCATCAACTTGATTAAAAATCCGTTAAAAATTCACTTTGCAGAAAGAAAAAATGAAACAATAACTCATTCCGAAAATGAATTAGTTTAACTCTATTTTTTTATTTTTATTTTTGGGGAAAAAAATACCGAATCAAATTTATTTTATTTGTACAATTGCAAAAGGAATAAATGAAAATAAATTTTATAAATATAAAAATTGAAAAAACTTGTTAACATCTAAACGGCTGTCAATTTGTTGGCTTAAGAGTTATATATATATATAAAACTTTTATTTATAAAATAAATAAATTACTTTATCAGCTTCAAATAAAATAGAAACATTACATCAATTTGGCAACAACAAAAACCATGTGTGAGAATTATTGATTTGTCAAAACTCCTGAGATTCTTCTTCTTCTTCTACAGTTAATATTATAATAATACTAACCTTTTTTTATTTTTTTTCCTCCTGAAGATGTAGCAAAATGGGAAATTTCCAGCTATGAGAATGATTAAAGTCGTGTCACTTCGATTGATTATTGAGATTTATATAGAAGATGCGGATGATGTCCAGCTGAGAACCTAGAGAGAAGAAAAACAATCATGCTTTCTAGTTTCGACTTTACTTCTATTACGGCAACAATACACGAATTTTTGATGAAATTTATGCAGGCTTACAACATACAATGAATAGTTTTTATCCATCGGCGAAAGAATAGTTTAGGTAATTTTTTTCAGTTATCAAGATGATAATCGCAAATCTTGCAGATAGCATTTATATTAAGCAGTCTCAACTGTTGTTTTGTTTTAATGGAACAAACTATAATTTGGACGAAAAGAATAAACAATAGAATATTAAACAAAGCCAACAAACCAATAAAATAATGGTTATTTATATAAAGACAAGAGTAATATTTATTACTCTTTCTTTATTATGGTTCTGATACAATGTTCAGAAATGGAATCGATACATTGACCGCTGTTAAGTATAATAACGTAACACGTCGTGTGTACAGAGAAATCTCATTTTAAGGAAAAAAAAGGAAAGATTATTGGGCAAAATTCCAAATTCACCTGAAGGTACTTAGAATTTAATGAGATTTTCAATTAGTAAACTGCTTTACTCTTTCTTACCAAAATGGCCAACGTAATTGAGTAATAATCGGCGACAGTTTGGGACTGAATAAAGATTTTTCTGAAAGGTAAAAAAAGTAGAAAAAAGCTGGCATAAAGTTTAGACATTTTCTAAATGAACAGTAAATCTTTTAAAGACATAAACGTTCTGCTAAATATTATTAAAATTCGACATGATAATTCGTGTGCCTTCGGAGAATATTTTGATAAAAAAAAAAAACAAGAACGAAATAAACTCGGACGGAAATTAAATATTAAAAAACAAATATTGTGTACAATGTTTGTTAGCAGAAATGAGATTTGTACCAGAGACAAGTAGAATCAAGATAGACGAGGTGAATCTGGAACAAGTTGGCTCGTTTTCATATCTGGGACACCTTGATAAAAGAAAACGGAAAATCAGGAAGATAGAAATAGCACATTCGATCTTCTTCAAGATGAAAAGAACTTCATCCTCCAGAGAATTATTCATGAAAAAAAATAAGATTCGGAACTAACCAGATCAACACTTAAGCGGAAAATATTAAAACTTTGCAAACTATAAAAACACTAGATGTTGGTTTTTACAGGGAAGACACGGAAATAATTTTCGACCTTAGTAGATAAACCTAAAATTAATTATAAACAATCCTGAAGAAGACTCGGTAAAGGATGGAGCGAGATCTGTAGCAATCAGCTTCCACGATATAGAAGATACAGACTGACTAACATTTTTTTTCCTATGTTTACTCAGGAAGCATCTCGACTCTCGAGACATTTTTCTTTACTTAGTCGAAAAATTCCAAACTTTGTTATATCTATAAAAGTTCAAACCATCATATACAATCTTGAAAACTCTAATACGAATCGATTCTCTCTCTTATCTGTCGTTTAATATAATAATATAAAAAATAGATACGTGTTAATTTATTTTACTTTTATCTTTCGAGAATTATATGCCGTGTCAGTGAAAGAATGATTACTTTTCCTCACCATAGAGAGAGAGAGTTATCTACCGAAGTTTACTTTGCTAAATCAAATATCCTTAATGAGATGCTCGGAAATAAAATAAAAAAAAGAACTATCGAATGGTCGTTAGTTAAATCAACGACGTCTTATCTAAAGTCGTTTGATGAATACTTACAAAGCGCTTCCTATCTGCCTAATATAATCTCATTTGTTTACTTTTCTAATTTGTTTGGAATACTAAATAACAATAGATTGGGATAACAATCAATCTAAATATCCTTTCAGTTAGCTAGTTATTAGAGAATGTTTTAAGAGGACAGAGAAGACGAATCCGTAAACGCTTTACAGAATCGTAAACCGCTTGTCATATTTGCTTTAATAATAGTTATGATAACGATAATGGCTTTTAATGAAATTAGAGCTAAAATGATGATAAAAATAATTGCTGTGATAGTAATAGTAGTAGTAGTAGTAGTAATTGTTACAATGGTAGTCGAGAGAGTATTTATTGTAAGAACAATTGTTATAGTTGAGATATTAATTGTTGTAGTACTCTTTTTATTATTATAATAGTAGCAGCTGAAACTATTTTCGTCAAAAATATTTTTCTATATATAGTCATACCTCGATTTAAGTCGTTTTCGAATTTACGTCGGTGTTTTTGTTAATAGGAAAACATAAAAGTCTACTAAATGTTAAATACGTCGATGTATTGATGTTGATGTCACTTTCGCTATATAGCTAGACGCTGCGTGTTTACGCCGAAGTTCATTCTTGTTCAACTTTTTACACTGCGAACAAGAGTACTTTGACCATTCGTCTAAACGGGATGAGCTGATTATTGAAACTTATAGAATTATTTAGAAGCTTAAAAATGTTATTAGTGACGTAATAGGGTTATTTATAGGGGTTTAAGTTGTTTTTTTAAAGAATTTATTCGACTTACGTCGTTTTTCGACTTAAATTGTGAGTTTTGGAACAAATTAACGGCGTAAAGTGAGTGACTGTATATATTTTTATTATATTAAATTAAAATTTCCATAAATTAATTATTCATTTAAAATTTCGAATTTTACTTTATTATTTTTTTTTACCGAAAATTATTTAAAAGTAAAACTTTTTAAAATCTCCAGTTAGGATTTTATACAGATGCAGTTTTTCGTATATTTTTTATTGTAAGCATCTGCTAGAGTTTTATATAGTTTTTTGCAACTTTCGCACTTCCAAAGATGAATAGAGATGTTGAAATTGGATGAGTCAATAAAAAATTCTTGCTTACAACTCTTTTCTCTCTCTCTCTCTTCTTACGTCTTCAGAAATTCTTACAAGGGAATTTTTAACGTTCGATCCCCCTTCAAAAATCGGTAAAGAGAAAAAAATTAAGAAAAAAGGATGACATTTAATTCAAATTCATTTTTATTAATTAAAAAGGCGTGTTTGAAGATGACAACTGTGTCAAAGACATTAGAATATTACAGTCCTCGTACAATACTGCGTTACGTTAAGGAATTAAGTAGCGTTATATTAACTGTATAAGTTATTAACAGGAAACAAATGTTTAAGCAGCTAACAAATATTTTTTTCTTTTTTTATGTATATATATATATATAGCCTAACGAAAAATGAATAAAATTTAATAAAATCTCCGTCTTAAAAAAAAGAATGTCGAGTGAAATAAATTATGATATCTCAAAGGATGTCTAAAAAAAATCTTTTTTTTTTTTAAATTCCTTCTGGATTAATTCAAGAAAAGTATTAAAATGGAAGAATTTTTTACCTTAAGGCATTTTTCTGCGATATTTTTCCTTATTCCTTTGGGTTGTAGATTTTTTGGGATTAGTTCAAACGACGTATCATTTTTTCCCTTTATATTTGCTTCCTTTCCTAAAAATTGCTGCAGAGGAAACCCAAGTGCTGAAGAAACTTAATAAAAACCTCTTTCCTGCTTTCGTTTTACTTACTCTCTTTCCATTCACTCTTTATAATGCATTATTTGTTGGAAGTTTCTATAGAAAATAATAATTCAACAAAGAAAATAAAGAAATGTGTATATATATTTATATATATATATATTGTAGCTGTAACTTGTTAATGTTTCGAAAAGACCGGATATTTTTCAATTTTGTTACTCTATAGCCGTAAATCGTTCGAGAGAATAAAAAAAATATTAAATTTAAAACAAGAGCAAAACTAAGTAACAACTTTGTTTAAATGAAGATGGATAGATTTACATTAATGTCAGCTTTTTTTATTATTATTACTTCAGAAATAAAGACGAACGAACGAGAAATATCGATTTGTTAATTTTGATCGATCACCGAAATTACGTTAATTATTACTGTAGTAGCATTGACATTTCAGTAAAAAACATAATTTGGTAAAATATCGATTGCATAGAGTTCGCTATTATTATTATTGTAACAGTAGTATTTATCGAAAAAATAATGAAACATGCTGAATACCATAAAAATCTAGGAATAGTATTTGATTGAGATTATCCTATAAATTTCGTGTTCAATGGCTAATAAATAAAACCAAACCAAAATTAAACTTTACTAAAAGATACTTCAGAATTAAATCGAAAGATATTTTTAAGGCTTTAATTCCATATTTATGTTATTTCTCACATCAATTATGGTATCAATATACATCCAAACCTCGGTTCACGAACTTAATTCGTTCCTGAAGATCGTTCGTAAACCGAAACTATTTTCCCCATAGGAATTAATGTAAAATGAATTAATCCGTTTCTAGACACACAGATGATTGCTTATTTAAACTTTTACAACAGCATTTTGTACACAACTTCTTAATTCAAAATTAATGGAAACCATTAAATCTATCACAAAAAAAATAAACACAACACTAAGCAGGTTAAATATAGACGAAAACTTAATTTAGTTTTACCATACGTGTTTGGAGGAGAATTGACAAGAAAGTGGAAGGTGGTGAGGAAGTGAAATGTTATTATTTGGAATGGGATTCTTTTTTCTGTTTTCTCTCTCTTGGCACCACTCGACTCTACTTCAGACCCATTGGGCCTCTGTCTCAGTAAAAAGTTGTCCAGTGAGTTGTTTTTGACTACACTTTAAGATGTTTATGAAGTGACACATGGCATTATCACTGAAAATGTTCGTGTTGACGGCTTGCGTGTTTGTAACTCGAGACACAGTACGTCATCCGAGACAGTGTTCAAAAAATTTGTACGTAAACCGAGGTTTGACTCCTCTGCACCACAAAGTTTTGTTACTAAAATTATTATTGCTTATAATCACGCGGAAATTACCAAATTAATACAACAGGGCTACATAACTAAAACAGTGACAGTTGATTTGGAATTGCTTAATTTTTTTACAACTATCGTGCCATTAAGACTTACTTCAGTTCAATAAATGCACGTTAGATATTCTTCCTTCCGATCGCATCCTATACAACATTCCGCAAGTCAATACACGCAAAAAAAAAAAAAAAAATTTATTCGTCTTCATATACATCGAATCAGCAAAACATATTTATCATTTTTTTTATCGTGCAACAAAAACTTATAATAATGATATTCATGAACTTTAAAAATCATTTTTTGTACTCAATTTGTCTCCCTTCTGTTCGTTCAATACACGCAAAAAAAAAAAAAAAGAATTTATTCGTCTTCATATACATCGAATCAGCAAAACACATTTATCTTTTTTTTTTATCGTGCAACAAAAATTTATAATAATGATATTCATGAACTTTAAAAATCATTTTTTGTACTTAATTTGTCTCCCTTCTGTTCATATGTGATGCTTGTCAGTTTTAACACTAGAGGCGCCCTGATGTACAAACTTGGGTGTAAATAAATAAATAAATAAAATCGGGGGATAATTTTTCTGATTTAATTAAAATCAGCATTTTTTTATTTTTAAAAATTCATTACTGTAACAGAATTCGTGCTAAGTAGCTAATATAACGAAACACCAAACAAGACATACCAGTTTAAGGATTTTGTTACCATAATAACACTGGCATTGACAATAAACAGATTTGCACTTTTACATAAAAATTTATGAGATAAATAACAAGCATGAGAAAAGATTACTACATAAATTCTAAATTTAATGCTGTTAAGTTAAAAAAGAGCGTTTCTGTGGTTCCAAAAATAATTAATTCCACATGATGATAATGTCTAGATATTAATTTTTTTAGCAATACTATAATAATATTTGATTATTCCTATAGCAGCAGGCACGTGCAACGTTTAAAAAGGATAAATCTCGGGAAACTACATCTAATTAGCTGACATAAATTATTGTTGGTGTAACAGTACGCGGCTTACCGTACAACACAGTATGCGGCTTCTATTACTAAGCACAATACATAATTTTAGCTAAAAATTATTTGTTGGACGAAATAGTTCAATTAATTAATAATTTAATGCAATAAGTCAAAAGATTAAACGAGATAATCTTTGCATAAGGAATGATTAATGCGACCGTCGTTAAAGTAAAAATTATTTTGTGTATTGAAATCACGTGCTGAGAGGATTGATTCAAATTAAGAAAATAAATAGAGGGATTAAAAGTTAATTCTATTTATAAACTACCCGCATACAAGCTTTCTATATGAGAAACTTAATCTTTTGAATCTTTAAGAACTTTTACAATAAAAAAAAGAAAGACTTTGTTTGTAACCAGGATTATTAAACCGTTAAATTTGCTAAACAATCAAAAAATTTTACCTCATTTTCCGGAAAATTAAGATGACTTTTCTCATGACGATGGTTGGAAAACATTACGTACATTTTAAAGTAAAATTTAAACCTTTTGGAAGTAAACTTTTATCAGTATCTGTAAGCATAATTGTTAATTTTATGTATCCTAATGCAATAACGTTTGCAAGAAGTTGATTGAGGCAAAGAACTGTTCTAATAATGAAAAAGATTTAATGAACGATATATCTAATGGATTTAGTCGAAGCTCACGTATTCAATTTTCATTATTTTTATTGCATGTAAATGTGTTTGATTAGAATAACTTGATAAAAATGCTCTAAACAAAAGTTAAGAGATTCTGAAAAAATTATTTTAGTAGGGCAAAATCGTAAAGAGTGTGAATACGCTTTACTGTATTAATGCAGAAGAATATAAACTGCAACGTTTATAATTGTGTTGTTATAAATAGGAAAGAAAAAAAACTGCATGAAAAAGCTGCAATTTGGTATAAAAGCAAAAACATCTCAGCGAGTAGTTCGGTTAAACGGTCAAAAAATAAATATTTCAAAGAAATCGGTTGCATGGCTAAGATGACAGTGGTAAACGGATTCAAAGAAAATTTGTTAGATGTGATGATGGAACTTATTGAAGAGTTTTGCAAATTCCGGAGAAATATTTATAAGCAGAGCAGTAAACACGTTGTAGCTTCAGATGCACTAGCACAAAAGGAAATTATCGTATAGTGTCAGCAAAATTCAGAAAAGGCAAGAGTTTACTAGTTGTTCTTGCAAAATTTCATTATATTCGATTATGTGAATATGATGAAATAGCAGAAAGATTCATATCCATAATCTTGTTATAATTATAATGAAACTAATGCAACCATCTGTTTCTTTTAGATTAATCTAAATAAAATTATTACTCGCTTATTTTCTCTCTTCAACCATTTTATTAAAAATAATAACATAAACTATCTAACTTTATTACCTTCTACTTACTGAAAAAAAAAAGAGTTTAATTTCTTATAAAATATTTTTATGACTAAATAACTTCATAAAAATGCTGCCAAAATAAAACCATTCACGAAAATATTGTAAAATATTTTATATTTTTCTAAATTTATACTTGAATTAAAATTCAAATATCAAATTTTTCATTATAAAAGAGATGAAACTTAATAAAGAAAATTAGGTTGAGAAATGTCACATTTCGCTTCATTTCCTGAAAAAAAAAAAACACAAAAATCTAATATTCTTCTACTAGGTATGAATTATTTATTTCTAGATCAACTTGTTAAAAATAATAAATATTATTAAGCATTAAAGAAATTTACTAATTATAATAAACAGATAATTAATCACTGTCAACCACAAAAATGAAAAGTTTGTTAAAAGTAAAAATGTATATCGTTTATGACAATGTAATCTTTAACTGTCAACCACAAAAATGAAAAGTTTGTTAAAAGTAAAAATGTATATCGTTTATGACACAGTAATCTTTAAGAAGAAGAAGAAGAAGAATAGCGGTGAGAAAAACGTGAATTTTTCCAATACTGTAACATAAGTCAGAATATTACAACTTTACATCATTTTAAACAAGTAACCGGAGAAGTATTCGCTCTATAATCAATACCATTCCTCTATTTCTTCAAACAATAACAAATTGAAACAGTGATAAAGTCTACAAAAAAAGAAGAATTGTGTGGAAAACAATAGAATTTTCTTCTATTGATAAATATTCTTTGAATATTAATCGAAATATTCCGAAACAACAACAACAATCAATACAAAAGCTTCATTCTTAAAAATAAGATCAGAAATTCTTATTACGTATTCTTCTAGCGATCATAGGAATGTAATGTAGTTCTTAAACTGTGTAGTCAAGAGCTGAATGCAAATACCCATCACTGTATTTTGTCGTCGCAGTGAACATTTGCTGAATAACAAGTTTTTTCTTTTTTGCTATTCTCGTTTATGTTTGTTAGTGATGTTATTTATAGTTTCAAAAAGTTCGTCTAAAGATTTTAATGAGTAAATTATTAATGCAATATATTATTCCCTTGCTAAGATTAGCAATGGACGTGCAATTTAATACCGTTGTAATTTTCTTACTTTTAATTAAAAATTTGTATTAAATTAATTAAAAACTTTGACCCGATCTATCGTTTCTGAACGAATAGAAAGATTTGTAAACTGGTAACCCCATAAGACACGTTTGAAGTAAGAGGTTATATACATGTGTTTGTATGTGTTTAAAAATATTATATTCGGAATATTTATTGAAAATTCACGCTTTAGCAAGTTTCTATCTAGATTAAAGGAATGTCGTAAAATCTGTGTTTGTAAATGGTAGAATTTCTGCGAAAAACCGTTATGGAAGTTGAAAGCTGGAAAGCAAAGTCGATTGCAATTCAAATGCAAAATATGTCACTCTGTAAAGAGAATACAATCTAGAACAAGCTGGTATCTCGAAAAAAACTGCAAATAACGGTTCTCTTAAAGTATAACTCGCTTATAAATATTCTTTTTCTTTTCCAAAATGGATCCATGTTTTATCACGTGGTTATGAATTCTGGAGAAATGCCAGAGTTAGCATTTAAAACATATATCTATTCGTATGCCGGAGGTAAAGGACACTATGTCCATTTTTTTTTCAATATTGGAATAACGCTATTAGTCTGATGTACTTTTATTACGCTACACAGAGGTATAGGGTACTAAATCCTATTTCAATAAATAACAGAGATATTCAAAGGCACTATATCCACAAACTTTTTATATTTTAAATATAAAAAGTAATAAACCTTAAAAACTACAGTATTATAATTTAAAAGACAATAGACCAAGAATAAATGTACAAGAGTTTATTGAAAAATATTCATTAACGAGCAAACTGTAAATAAAGAAATACACAAAAATACCTTTAAACTGCTTTCCTGTAAAATTTCACTTTTGTGACATGATACCCTTTACCTCCGGTAGTATAAGGAGCGATTTTCGACAAAAATGGGAAAATTTCGGAAATTTCTCAATTTTGAAAATAGCAAATTTGAGGAATTTAAAAATGCTACACGATGTAACAAATTTGTTTATTAAAACATTAGCATATTTTCCTCACTTTTCGGGTTAAAGATGAATTTATGACATTGCAAGTAATTAATTCTATCCACAAACCAAACTATCAAGTTTATCTACTCCAAAATATATTTTTTTTTGTTTTTAAATCTATAATAATAGAGGTAATATCTGTAAAAAACGAGTAGTACCTCGAGAATTCGGCAATACTGTACATCTAGATCGGACATGAGTATTGTAGTACCAAACGTGGCAGAAAATCAGCTCTTGGAAGATCGAGATATTTTCGATAGAGATGGCAACGAATAGTACATTTATTCAAGTATATTTTCCAGATTTTTATTCAAATTTGGGCGCCACTGGGTCTTTCGATTAAACTACGAGGGTGATAACACTCGGATGGGTCACGGAACTCCAAAAATGACATTAACAACAATTGGCCACGGCATTTGACGTCACTGATACGACATTTTCATACAATAACCAACGGTGTTACGAAGCTTGCATCGATATGTGACGTCAAACGACGTGATGTCACAAATACGTATTAATTAATGACGTCAAAATGACGTAACCGTTGATATGATTCTCCATATATACAAGTACTGTAGTTAAAATTTATCCAAAAATATCATTCAGGCTAGTAAAATTATAACTATGGTCGGGTAGAAAATATATTTTATAACCTCTCCTTTTTTTTTTATTTATTTTTAGATCTTTGTTTAATTTCATCATTATAACAAGTGCACTAAATTAATAATAATCCAACTTACACGCATTTTTATGTTCCCTTTCTAAACTAATTAGTTAGAAATTAATGAGATAAAAATAATTTAGCGAGTAAGAAGGCGATTCTTTAGTTATTAATGGAAGAATGAGAAACAAAATACTATATTTAAACAGATAGAAAAAAAAACTAGTTAATAATTTATTAAGAGAAAGAAAATTTAACTTTAATAATTTAATTTTAACAAGATATCATTATTTTCCCCTCTTTTTTTTAAACGTATTAAGTACCTTTGTAAAAGAAATTTTCTCACGTAAATAAAAATTAATTATAAATATTTAATTGTAATAGGAGGTTTTATTTGATATATTTATCATCCTAAAAACTTATTGTTTTTGCCATTTTATGTTTTTGAAACTGCAATTTGATATAAATTAATTTTTGGGATAATTTATTACTATAAACATAACAATTATTGTTTTGTATTTCGTTCTATTTAACTAAACACAAAAAAAAATTATTTAAATAAAAAAGTAATTGAGCAAATTATAGGAAATGTTTTTTTTTATAATAAATTCGAATAGTATAAAAATTATTTTAAAATCCATTTCGCTTCCATTCTGTAACACAGTGGTTCTCAACATTTTTCCTGTTGAGGAATATATTTTAATATTTTAAAATTTGGCGGCACACCTAAGTATTTTAAATACTAATATAGATTTAACAAAGAATTTTTATTAACAGATTATTGTATTTGTTCTTATTTATTACACCAGATTACAGGCATACTCGTGCACGGGATCATTAAATGGCGGCCCTTATTAAATTATAGCGCCACCTGCGGATTTTTGTTTTTTTAGAGAAACTATAACTTTAATTCAGTTTTTATTCCTTAATTTTTTTTATTTTAAATAACGACAAAAATTTTGGTTGTCGCAAAAATCCGAGGGTTAGATTTTTCTAACGATATCCTATTTATAGGAATTAATGCAGTGGACTGCAAAAGAGATATCAAGCTAACAACGTTTCATTATTAATACATACTAGAAATTATCCGCTCATATAAATGAGCGGAAATATAATTTTTTAATATCGTGCACGGGATCATTAAATGGCGGCCCTTATTAAATTATAGCGCCACCTGCGGATTTTTGTTTTTTTAGAGAAACTATAACTTTAATTCAGTTTTTATTCCTTAATTTTTTTTATTTTAAATAACGACAAAAATTTTGGTTGTCGCAAAAATCCGAGGGTTAGATTTTTCTAACGATATCCTATTTATAGGAATTAATGCAGTGGTTTGACTGCAAAAGAGATATCAAGCCAACAACGTTTCATTATTAATACATACTGTACTAGAAATTATCCGCTCATATAAATGAGCGGAAATATAATTTTTTAATACTGTATATAACGACAAAAACACTTCCGAATTCGTGTAGGGAATCGTAAAATGGCATCCATTATTACGTTACAGCGCCATCTGTGAATTCTATCCTTTTAGAGGAACTATAATTTCAATGTAATTCTTTAATATTTAAATTATTAATAAGAACAAATAATTTTGGCTGTTGCAGACATCCAAACATTAGCCCTTTCTAAAGGTACCATATTTATAGAAATCGGTACAGTAGTCAACCGAAAAAGGGACATCCAGCCAGCCAGCCACATTTGACTATTAATAATATAACTAGAAATTACCCGTTCATATAAATGAGCGGGTTATAAGATTAAATCATATACTCGTGTAGAGAATCCAAGAGGGAATTATAAAATGCATCCATTGTTACGTTACAGCGCCATCTCCGAACTCTGTCTTTTTAGAGAAACTACAATTTCAATGTAATTTTTATTTTTTACTTTTTAAATTATTTATAGCAACAAATAATTCTGGGTGTCGCAGACATCCAAAAATTAGACTTTTCTAAAGATATCTTATTTATAGAAATCGGTACAGTAGTTCAATCGAAAAAGGCATATCCAGCCAGCCAGCCACCCACGTTTGACTATTAATATTATAATGATTCATACAGTTACATAAATAAAATTCATTCTTAATTTTTCGCGGCATACCTTCATAGATTTGGAGGCACACTAGTATGCCGCGGCACAGTGGTTGAGAACTACTGCTATAACAAAACGACAGACTGGAACATACGATCGTATATAAGACGATACGGAGCAAAAATTCGAAAAATGTTTTTTTTTTCCGGATTTCTTTAAAGTGCTTAATTTTATTTAAAAATTATTGAAAGAAAGCAAATATTATGTATTTTTCTATGTCAATAATAACAAATTTTGTAACTATCCAATCGAATATTATACGCGGATTAGTACTGTTTACTAAAAAAATTTTTGTTTTCTTACTTTTACTGAAAGAAAATAGGTAAAAATGAAGGAAAAAAAGAACATTTTATTATTATTTTCTATTTAAAAAATTATAATTGATATTTATGTTACTAATAAGATTACTTTATGGAGAAATAATAAATCTTTCAAGATGACATCCTGCATTTTCTGCCATATTTACTAAATTGGATTATTTTCCTGGTTTAGTAACAGAATTTTTTTATTAAAAAAAATCTATCATTATTTTTTTTTTTTACAAAAAAGTATTCAGATGGATTTGGGTATTACAGTAATGGTCGTTTCCTCATTAAAGAATCGTACGAATTAATAAAAATATATTTGTATTGCATGCAGATCTCGTTAATTCCGTTGTTGTAACAAGATTTAAAAATAATAAGTTTAAATATTAAAAAAGTCTATTAAAGTAACGACGATTCTCATTGGATAGTTTTAAATAAGTAAAGGTTATTATCTGTGTTCAAAAATTCAAGGTGAAAGACAGAATTAAGAAAAAGCGTTTAAGGATCGACTTTATGACTAGTAAACTAGTTACGAAAACAGTTACACGCTTTAGCTTTGCTATTTTTTTTTAACTAACGTGAGCAACCTTTTACAAGATTATAATTGCTTTCTAAGAAAATTTATTTGCTTTAAAAAGATACACCTTGGAATAGAAAAAAAAAGGAGGAGAGAAAAAATTCGACTCGTAAACTTGGCACTAATCATGATAATGGAAGATATTTTTTTTCTTACTATTAAAAAAAGCTATTCTAGTTTTTTTTTCACTAATCATGATAATGGAAGATATTTTTTTTCTTACTATTAAAAAAAGCTATTCTAGTTTCTTTTTCTCTCTCTCTCTCTCTCTCTCTCTCTCTCTCCCCTCTTAAAAATATATTGTCGACTATATCTGTCGGTTGACTTCCCACGAGAATTTTTCCGACATTTGGCGCCATCAGATGAAGAGGAAGAGGAATCGAGTTTTGGACATTGAAGCGTAAGAATGACATTTCCATATTGAGTGTAATGGTTCGGTGGCTGCACTGATTTTGCAGAATGAAAGTGGGGGAATATCCTTTTTGTAAGGAACAGTTTTGTAAATTGGTAAACTTTTCCTTGTTCCTCCGATATAATTCCGGATTAGAAAAGGAGAAATCTTCCTTTGGTCGTGTACTTATTACCATTCACATATTCGAAGAAAATTTTTTATTTTCTAATTTATGAAATATTTCGTATTTGTATGGAATTTTAATTAATAGTTTTCTGAAAAGAAAAAAACAATTTTTCTTTTTAAGAATACAATAAGATCTCGTTTAACGCGGGAGGTACGTTCCAATAAAACCAAGCGCTAAATGAAACAGCCTTAAACGAGATCATCTTAACACGAAAATAATGGGTATAAATGAAACAGGACAGTGAGAAATATATATATATATACTATTGTATTATATTAATTATAGACATTTTTTATTGTTGATATAGATTTGTATTCATAAATCATTTGCGAAAATCAAAAACTTTCGAATAAATAATTTATGTTTGTGACGAGAAAGATTCTTCCTCATTTGAAACTTTTTGTTTTTTAGTTAAGAAGTCATCTAATGTCGTTTGCCTTTTCCTCTTTCGTTCGGCAAGCAATTGTCGATAGCCAGACACTTCGTCTTGCCTTTGAACTTCTATCAAAATTTGGATAATTTTGCAGAAACTGAGCCATAATTTCTGTAATAATGGCTAAACTTGTTTTGAAAAAATCCGTTGCAAGTTTCTTTGGCTCCTCATCTTCAGAAAAGTTAACTTTGCTCGTCTTCGTGCGATTTCGAATTTATGCGAGTATAACAGATTGAAAGAAACTTGTTTTGAAAAAATCCGTTGCAAGTTTCTTTGGCTCCTCATCTTCAGAAAAGTTAGCTTTCCTCGTCTTCGTGCGATTTCGAATTTATGCGAGTATAACAGATTGAAAAACCGCAAAATGAATCAATAAAAAAATATAGAATTAAAAAAAAACCGCGTTATATCGAAACAGCGTTAAGCGGGGGTCTTACTATACGTGTGTTTGTTTTCAAAATAGAATACTCAAACGTTCATATCTATAACTGACGACAGCGTCGGTAGGCAGTATTGAGTCTATGAGAGCCAAAGTTCATTTATATCACTAAGCTGATGATATATTCCATTAAATTCTTCGCGATTATACAGTAAATTGCCATAAAATAATGACAATTTTGACAAATAAACTATAAGCTTCGAATAAAATTACATCAAAATGATGTTAACATGTAATAAATTATATGCGTGTCTAAAATATATACGATGATCAGATGTGCAATGATATTTTAGGCATTCTAATCGATTCTAACAGTTATAAAATGGCGGAGAGTTGTAATTTTATGTCATTCTCGAAAGACTGCATGATTTAGCCATCAAGCGAAGTAAATTTAATTGAATGTTTATTCGAAATTGAAAACTATAAACCCAGAGAACGATTACATAAAAATAAACATCATTCTTACTGACGCTGTTACCTTTAACATCGAAATCGACTGTTCCGTGCGCATTGATACGGTCAGAAAAGTTGGTAATACGCCGCTTCCATAGACCCAATACTGCCTTCTGATGCTGTCGTTAAACTGTGGGGAATGTTCTCTTCAAAATATCCATTTCTTTATTATTATAAATTCTCATTTCAACGTATCGGACATATTTATTGCCATTTTTTTTCATTCATTATATATTCATAGAATTTTTATTTATTTAGTACTTTAAAAAAATGCATCTTGTTTTTTAATTACGATATCTACAACTTCTTTAAAACTTTCATACGAAGCAATTTTTAAACATTTTATTTTTCTTCTTCTTCCCATCTAGCAGTTATAAAGTATTTTTGTGTAAGTGCTACCATTATTACAATACATTTTTCTCTTTAATGTTTTATTACTGTAGAAATTCGGCTACGATATCTTCTCTTTAAAATCGTTTACTGCAGTCAATAATAGCACAAAAATTGACCATCTGTACTTTTACGATACTGCGTCAATATGCCCAATACTGTCCATTAAAAATATATATATATATATATATAAAAATCCGATAAAACTATAAAAACAGTGAAGTTAAAAAAAAAAAGTTTTTTTACGTTATTGTATTTTATAAAATTATCTAAAAATATTTGTATAACTAACTAAACAATGTAAGAGAGGGGAGAAAAATCGGTAACGGTGATCAATAGAAAAGCATCTTGTCCAATTTTCTGTTTATCAACTGCATGATTGGCTTGTCGTGTTTTGATGTCATCCCAAAAAACCTGAAGATAAAATAACGTTAGAAGTACTACCTTGAGTTAAGATGACGACTTTATCAACTATATATTGCTGGAAATACGCCAGAAACTTTATACAGTAGAGATTTTGTAGCATTTGACTTTAATCCTGCACAAAAATGTGCTTTCTACTGTTGCTTCGTAGCCGTTTTTGTGGAAACAAATTGAATTAAACTGTGCAATAAATTCGTGTATGCCATCTTTTCTTTATCAAATATGCAATCACTATTTTATATATTAATTTTTATAACAAATTTTTCTAAATTATCTCTCTCTGCTTGGAAATTTCCTTTAATTTCCAAGCAGAGAGATAGAGAGGGAAAAAAAGAGTAAATTTTATATATGCGTACATAAATCATAAAACGAGATTTCGGTAATATAAAAATACTCTTCTGTTTAATATTTACATCCAGAAATCTCATAAAAATGACTAAAAGTTCGAGTTAAGAATAAAAAAAAATGAAGGAGAAATTCTAATTAGAAAACATTTTTAAAAGGTGAGCTTATAAAAAGCATAAAATGGCTATAAAAGTCGTCAGATTATTTCAAAGCAAATTAAAGTTACAGGTATTTTCGCAGTAAGTCTCACGTAAACAACTTGATTAACGACAGATGTTAAAAGACAAAGAACTTTGCAATAAAAAGAAGTCGTCAACAAGGCAGTAGTCCAGTCGGAATAGTGTGAAACACTTTGGACGTCACTTAAAGTTTTATGTTCGTTTTTTTTTATTTTTATGTGATCAATTCTATTTTCTTTAAAAATAAATATCTCGAAACATCAGTAAATTCTCTAAAAGTCGTCATTTTTCATCTTTTTCTCGACCGTTTTGAATGACGATTTTTCTTTAAACGATACAAGATCACGAATGCATATCTGGGACGATTATCGTTCAAAATCGGATCTTAAAACTTTGCAAGAATTTCTAATGTGATTTTGACTGAAGTAAAATTCTATTAAAAAACAAAGAAGGAAAAATTTTTTTTTCTTTTCCTAGTGAATTTATGAAAAGAGTAGTAGTTGTTTCAAGAGATTCTAAAAACCGAAGATCTTTATGTTAAATCTTCCATTTTTAACAAAAAATATTGAATAAATATTTGAGTGTATTATATAAATTAATAGAAATTTTCCATTAAGAAGAAAATAAATTATAAAATTAGATTTTATACGCTTTTTTTAAATCGAAAAGCATAATTCTCAGATCAATAAAATTACATTTCAATCATAGGAAAAATAGTTCTATTTTATGTCTCATTCACTTTTTGTTTCTAGATAGTTTTCTCTTTGCTTCTAGAGATAATACAATTCTTCACAAAAGTCCCAATTCGACTGTCTAAGAACGACTTCCATTGAAGTTCCTGACAAAAATTCCAAAAGTTATATCAAGGACAGATTCTATCAGCGTCATGTGTTAGTTTTTTTTCCTTCCTTTTTCCTCCTTCTCTTCTTCACTTCCCGGAGGAGTGAAGAAGAATTGGTAAAAGAAATCGACCGAGAGAAAGAAATGATTTTAGATATCATTTATATAATTCTATGTTTTCCTTTTTTTTTTCTTACATATTATATAAAAACATCTTTTTGGCTACTCCAAAATTAAAGAACATTCTTTTTTCCTGTTTGATTTTTTTAATATATAGGCCTATATATATTCTACAGAAAAGAACTTTATTCTTGGTTAGAATTTTTTTATTAGAACTTAAATAATATAAATAAATTTAATTTGATTAATATAAATTATCACGAAGCTTATTTTTTGCCTTTAAAATTTATTAATAATTATTTTTTTTCTTGAATTATTTTCCATGAAATTGTTTTTGGAAATTACATAAATTAATTTAAAAGTATTTAAAAATTTCTAATAGTCTAGAACAGTGGTTCTCAACCTTTTCATAAATGCAGCACCACCAAAATTCAAAAATATCAGTACCACCAATAAAAATATGCCTTACAGACAAAGAAATCAAGATTATACACAATACCATTAATCATGTCTCGCGTACCACCAGTGATACTAGTACCATAGGTTGAATACCGTTAATCTAGAAGATTTTAATTTTAGTTTTATAGAGATATTTAAATTTACCATATATTCTAATTTTTTATTATTTTAACGCATGTTGATTATTTTCTTCATGCTGAAATATTTTTACTAGAACATAGAATTTTTCCATTTAATTTTAACATCATTTTTATATTACGTCGGAAAAAAGGATCGATGCCTCTTTCCAACGATAAACAAAATGTTTTCTGACAACATAACACAAGAGAAACTTTCCAGTAATATAATGGTTTAAGAATATATATTGAGTACTTTACTTCGGTTGTGACTTTAGACTCTTCTTTTTTTATTTATTTTTCTATTCGTTTTCCATAAGCATCATTTGCAATATACGACTATTTCCAGAAATACAACATCTTCCAATATATTTCGCATTAATATTTATCTCGGTGTGTCTTCTTCCACTCTTTATATCCGTATCTATTCATTCGACCGTGAACACACATTCTACGCTGTTTCTAGCGATATTTTCCAACTCATTTCCTCCTATCTAGGCATTTTCTCTAAGCCTCCGCTTTCCAGAAACAACAACACACCGCTAATTTTTCATTTTTAATTATCCATTATAACCACGTCCGGCAAACATTCGTTCGAAAATATAAAAATCCTTTCCAGCAATACACGTTTTTAAATCGTGCGATACGCTTAAAAAAAAAATTGATAATAAAATAAAATTAATTCGACTGATAAATTATAATTTTAAAATATTCCGAATTTTGACAATACCGTACAAGCAAAGCTCATATAATAAATAGAACAATTCTAAATGCAACGTGACAAATGTCGCGATGCATTTTACTCACGAAAACTTTAAAATTTTCAATCGATTGTAGTTGGTTCTCCCAGACTCGACATATAAAGGACTACTTTTCTTCTCGACACCAGTCAATATTTCGAATTTCTAAAGTATACTTTGCTTGCTTTTTACGCAATCCTGTATCGTATACATAAAATATAAGCATCTCTAACTCGGAGCTATACTTTTTTTACCAAAAATAAAAAATAAATATACTTAAAATTATTTTATAGCGCATAAAAATCCATTTGGAACGAAGAATTTCTTGATACTTTTTCTCTCGGAATCTAAATTAGCGATTTATCTTTTATTATCTTTTAATTTTTATATAATAAATCTTTATAAAGCATTAAAAGGCCATCGAATAAATGCTAGAATTGTTCGTTATTCAACGGCAAAATGGTTATTGATTGATAAATGTTTACCTGTTGATAAAAATAAATTTATGTTGCTGTTGGAAACATTCAACACGCTTTATCAACATACCGTATTCACATAATTCAATCTCTCACCTATAACGGCGATTTATATTAAATATTTATTTTTTTACGGATAAATATCGATAATTTATTTTTTATTTAGAGATAATTGTTCCGAAAGGTTTGCCTTTTTTAACGCTCTTTTTTTTAAATTAAAAAAATTGAAAAAAAAATTCTCCTAAAAGTTAACAAATTTCACATCCAGAAGTTTCGAAATTAGGTTGTGCAATTTGCATTTTTTGCTCGAAATTTGATCTATTTTTTATATTTATAGCTCGTATAGGGTATTAACTATCTATTAATGTTAGAAATTCGAACTCATCCTTCATTCGAGTCATCTTTGTAACCTTAATACATATTTTATACCTAAAAAAAGAGTAGCTTCCTCTTATTTAATATTCATCCATACTGTTATTTTACATTTTTTTTTTACATACGGTGACAACCTGTGCTATTGGACATCGCACGTGACTGTTACCATGGTTAAATTGGTTGATATATGCACGGTAACGGTTATTCTTACGGAGAATGAAGCAATAGAGGCAATGAGCAATGACCCCGAAACACAATCTCTTGGTTTATTGGAAAATTTATTTGTTTGTGTTGCTAAAAGGTGCAAGTAATCAAGAACCGGATGTCCTACCCTATTTTCGACAGATTTCTTTACCTAACGATTATGTGGTACACAGTCCAGTAGAAGAAACCATCAGGATTCTATTGGATACTTTACTCAATAGATTGCAATGTGTTCAACTAGGATTAACTTTTGTCGAGTGTTTTCGGGTGAGTAACAAAAATCCACATATTTTTAATATACAGAAAAAATAGTTTTTGGGGAACAATTCTTTTAAATTTAATAATTTCGTGGGTGTGGTTTTTCTAAAGAATCGTTTGAAGGTTCAATGTTCTTAACTTTATTTCTGTTATTTTATATGCTCAACCAGTCTTATTTTCATTTATCATTAAGCGAAAATTTTCTATTATAACATGTGACAGGTAATCTAATATTTTTATTACGGTATCCACGAAATTTTGATATCGAAGTATGGATTAACGATTCAACATAATATCCTTAAGTTAGACGAGGGAAATAAATATAAGTATATATAGTATATATATATATAATTAAAAGTAATGATCCGAATAGAAGTATCGATAATGCGAACATGGAAAATTAAAGATGAAAATTGAGAGTAAGTTATAACCAGTCATTATTCATAAAACTCAATTTAAAAATAAAGAAAAACATTTCTTTTTGAGAATTTATTATTAAAGAAGTAAATAATTTAAAGTATAAATTGAAAATTTTCTAAATGGCTAAAAATTTAAAGAGGACGAGCAAAAAAAATCGAACAGAGAAGTTTAAAAAAAAAAAGAAAGAAAGAAATTTCGAAAATATGCACCATTAAAAGAAGTTTTGCACTACCAGCACTTTCCAGATATTGTTCTACACCAGTGAAAAAAGACCGAAAACCAAACAAATACTTCATGTACTTTGGAATATATATATATATATATATTCCAGCTAAACAAAATCAGTAAAAATTTATTCATACTGTATTACTAGTTGAGATACTTGTGATACATTACTGTTATAAAAAGTATCTTTTTTTTATATTACAGGCTTATATTGGTTTATTTTTTAGGTATAATTCTGTAATAATATTCAAAAAATACTTTTATACTATATATATGTATTTTACATATCAATGCGATAATAACAGTGATTACGTACGATAAGAACATTTTATCATACATGTTACACTCTTACGACCGATGCGATTATAGAAAATTTTCTATGTTTAACACATCACTCACGACAAAGTATATTAATTAAATAATTGTAAAAATTATAAAATTGAATAAATTAATTTCTACAATCCTAAAAACGGAAAAAAAAAATTTAATACCGTAATCAATATACTGTATATTATGGCATTCTTTTTTTAATTTTTGCTGCTCAACATAGATCAGCAAATGAGTGAAAAATCGATGAAAATTATATTAAATAAATAAATAAATAAAAGATTTAATTTATATTTTATATCCATGCGAACTATATCTTATCTATACAAAAAAAAAATAAAAATCTACCACTCTAAAATAAAATTTTCTTCTTAAAGATCAAAAACAAAAATTCTTTTACATTCGGTGAATTTTTTCATCGCTTACCTTTAATAATTATGTGATTTTAATTAGTATAATTATAAAATTTCACTTTATTAATCTAATTAGATTATTAATGCCATAATTATCGGACTTATAAATTAAAAACATTTACAACATCGCTTATTACTACAATATAAAAATTTATTTTCTTTTAATAATAATAATAAATAAATAAAATCGATTTTTATTTTTCTCTACGAAATATTTTAATTAAATGAAGTATAAATATTTGATTAACTAATAATATATTTGATTATCCCTTTGATGTATCTATTTAAGCACGCTAATTGATTGAAGTATAATATATTAAACAATTGATATATCAAAATTTATAATTAAGCAAATAAAATATTTATTTAATGGCGATTTTTATTTTTTGTTTCGCGAAGTAGAACGTTATAAATCATCTGAATGAATGTAGTTTCGTTAAATTTTTTTTTCCTAGAATTTAAATAAGATTTTAAATATTCAAACATTATAATTTAAATATTCAGAAACATGACTAGATGCATTGTATATACGTACATCTGTTAGATCTATGTAATTTTTTTAATGTTATACATCTTAAGCGGGATTTATATAACAGAGTTTTATATCCTTTTTAATCATTCTTTACAGTGTCTAACTCCCGCTAGAATTCTGGACGTCTTATCTTTATCTGCAGCATCTCCAACATTGCATATATCACACGTCAGACAGCTCTCGGTGCTCTTTCTCTATCATATTCTGACATTCGAAACATCTTGTAAATCTGAAACCAATTTTCCTCATAATTACGACTTTTATAAGTCGCAAATAGAAAATTTGTTGTGTGAAGTGGATAAAGACGATAATTCTACTAGAGAAGTGGATAAGCATCGAACTGGTAACCTATTGAGGAAAGTACAGCTTGTTTATTATCCAGAGAAATTATCTTCAGTGAGAATTTTTTTTTTTTATTTTTATAAAATATTTTCTTCAATTTTTATTAAAATTTCTAACAAATATATACGTTGCATAATTATATTTTTTAGTGTATCACGCTAAACGTCATTTGGAACGAACTTAATAAAACGAAAAAGGACAAAGATGTAGAATTGCTTTCTAGCCTTCTCCTAGGTTACATTTTAGAAGGTGCATATAAATTAATTTATTATAATGATTTTAAAGCTAACTTAATAAATAAAATTTCAAAATCAATTTAATCTGAATATAATAATTTTCTTTTAAAATTTTAATTTTTCAATGTAAACTTTATTAATTAAAACCAATTAATGTTAATCATAAAATTCAATTCTGATGGAACATTTCCGCTTCCGTAAATTATTGAACTGACATATTAAATTATTATTATTTTCCTTTTAAAGGAAACTGCATATCAGTTGTTGGAACTTATATGGATTTCATTAATGACATCTTTCATGTATACGCAAAGAGATGTACGGGGAAAATGCATTTATCTGGTGGGAATTTTGCCATTTTTTTTTAATTAATTATTGTTATAGGATTATTGAATCGATGTATAATTTAAATATTTGTATTTTTTTATAAAGATATTGAAAAAATAATCGACGACATCATGAAGCGAAAACGTGGAGATGATGGTGATGAGGATAAAGAGGAGGAATGCATCCCTAATCGCAGCGCGTACACTTCGCACGTTAAAACTAGAATAAAAGTGAATTTTCTAGATACAAATCAGACCGAAGACAAAGATTCCGTTAATAGTTTAACCAGTCTAAACGACGAAGATAAATTTCCATTTTCGAGAAGCAAGAGAAGTAGCGAAAATGCCCTCGAAAAAATTAATTTTAC
This sequence comes from Olivierus martensii, assembly GCA_000484575.1. Lineage (NCBI taxonomy): Eukaryota > Metazoa > Arthropoda > Arachnida > Scorpiones > Buthidae > Olivierus > Olivierus martensii. Next base: position 4,527 of record AYEL01051300.1, on the reverse strand, counting down.
CGATTTTTATCAATACGATCTGTCCAAAAAGGTTAGTATAATGTTTATAAATCATCAGCCAAATTTATAACTTGATTCCAACATTTAAATCGTTTAGATTTAAAATTTTTTATGATTATATTGATGATGATAACGAAAAATTTTGTATTTTGTTAGTAATTAAATATACATTTTTTAAATAGTGCTGGCAAATTGGTGATATATTAGAATTCTTCGGAAAGAAAAGAGATAGAATCATAAATAAAGCAGAATTTCATCAACTCTGTCCGGCTGTGATACAGCAAATAAGCATCGGTTGCCACAAAGCAATTGTGACAGCAGCACTTTTAGACAAAGATGTTGCTCTGGGATCTCGTAAGTTATACATCAATATTTTTTCCCATCAAAGGAAGATATGTGGTGAAGTGTTTATAACCTATATATTGATATTTACAGTGTATGGTTACGGTTCAGCAGCTGTTATTCTGATTTGTCTATCATCTCTTGTTGGACTTCTATTGTTACCATTCTTATCCAGTAACACATATCATTACATAACGGCTGGATTTATGGGTTTAGCTTTCAGCACTATGACGTCGGATGCTCTTCTTCATCTCATTCCGCAGGTTATTTAATTAAATGACAATTTTATGAGGTATTAAATCTTGATTATGAGTATATTCTTTGTTTACTAGGTCTTGGGTAGTCATCAACACGAAGGAGAAGAATTAGATGAAGATCAGTTATATATATGGCATATGATGACGGTTGTTTTGGCGATTTATCTGATGTTTCTTTTCGAAGTAATCAGCGAGATCGTCACCAATAGAAGGAACGATATGGTAAGTGAAGTAATGGAGAAACTTTTTGTTATAGTCGCCATCTATCGGATAAAAAATTATATTTTTATTTTCTAAAAATTTTGCTAGGATGTCCACATGTTTTGTTTATTAAACAGTATTGCACTATTAATTATTTTTTATTTAATAAATTTCTATATTGTATGCATTTGCATTTGCATAATCAAGAAATTTAATCTTAAATATTAAGATTTTAAAATTTTATACATTAATTTTGAGTTATAAAACTGAGTTATAAAGAAATTTAATCTTAAATATTAAGATTTTAAAATTTTATACATTAATTTTGAGTTATAAAACGGAGGCATGTTGTTACTATGTAAATAAGTTATGAATGCATCTTTCAATTCGATATTTCCGTAATTTAATAAAGAATAAATTAAATTTTAATTATTCTTAATAAAATATATGAAATTTGATATCTTAATTTACTTATTGTTATATTCATAATTTACATTTTCACAATACTGTACAATTAAATCCAAAAAAAAAAAAATCGAGAAGAGCACACAAGAGGATTATATATATTAATTTACTTTTTTTTCCATTATATAAAGTACTCTTATTATTTCGTAATTCTCTTCAAAGCTGCTACATTTTTTGGGTTTCAGAAACCAATGCTGAAGTCTATGTATTATATCCCACAGACTGAAGACGAACCCATTCTTCCCATAATTAATCTAAAAAGTGTAAATGCTGTTACATCGGTATCTACTAAAGAAAAAGCTGAGACTCAAATAGAAAACGTAAGCGAGATAATAAAAGAGAGAAAACTGACGATGATAATAATGATAATACAATAATGGAAAATTGAAAATTTTTCTATTTTTAGAGCGTTAAGAGACCACCTTCTGTTGCATTCATCCGTCACGAAGAAGAAAGACAAAGAGATCAACGACCAATCTTGCCTTCGACAAATTTATGCTGTAGTAAGTTTCAATTGATTATATTAAAAAAAATCAACAATAGAAAGCATATATTAAGTATGAATAGGCAATTTTTAATTAGCTAGGAATGATGAAAGTTTAAAAGACAATGTAATCAAATCGATATTAAAAAGTATTAAAAAATGTCTAATTTGATAAATTTAATATACATTAATCTATCAGATTAGAGTAAAATAGTGTAAATTATGAGTGACATGATAGTGAGTTAAGTCTATTGTTTGAGATCTTCTATGGACCCAAATACTAAAAACCATACTTCATATATATCTTTACTATTTAATGCTAAAAATTTCAAATGTGTTGATGTTAATCTTACTTTTATTAAATGGTATATAAACAGAATTTTTTTGTATTTTAGTTAAAAATATCATCAAATTATTCATAATTAAAATCATAATCTCAAGAAAAGTATCTGTTGACTATATAGATGACCTTGGGTTACATAATTTGTTTATACTCAACAAGAGTTTTAATGATAAATATATACGCATATAAACAAAGTAATCCAATTAAAATTCTAAAAATAATTATATAAAATATTATTGAAATTATATTTGATGAAAACATTCTTACTATATGGTAATCTTAAAGGATTTGTATGTGTTGCAAAAATGCAATTTTTATTTTTAATATAAATTAAATTATTCTTTAAAGAATATTTGTTGTGAATGTCTGTGCAGTTGTCCTTTGCATTAATCAATTTATATTTATACAAAATATTATTTAATTTTGAATTTCTTGTCGCAAAACTATAATTTAAATGTTTACATATTAACAGTTGTGATTTAATGATGTAAATATTAATTAAATCATATTTATTCGAAGTTATATATTATATAATTTATATGCATTAATTAAAGAATTGCGAAAACTTTTCTAGATTTATCATCTATCGCATGGGTGGTATGTTTGGGTGACAGTTTTCACAATTTTGGAGACGGCCTCGCTATTGGAGCCGCATTCCAATCCAGTTTGCAAAACGGACTTTTCACGTCTTTAGCCATTTTCTGTCACGAAATCCCTCACGAATTAGGTAAATTACTTTGACCTTCATCATAAATTACATATTTTTACAATTAAAAAAGCGTTAACTTTTTTTTTCTATATAGGAGACTTCATTATCTTACTCTCTACTGGATTAAGTTTTAAGAAAGCTGTCATCATTAACTTCATATCTGCTTTATTCTGTTTCCTCGGATTGTTTATAGGATTGCAATTAGCGGATGATTCAGAAACAAGAAAATGGATTATGTCTGCAACATCTGGGATTTTTCTTTATATTGCAATTTCAGAAATGGTTAGTATGTATTCGAACTCTAAAGGCGATTTCACAGAGCCAGCGATAGCGATTTGCTATGCGTTAAAATCAGCAAGTTGAGTTTTGAGAGAAAAGCAGCGATCTAAATCGAAGTTGAGATTGATTGTACTTCCGATAAAAATTGTACTTATCACATAAAATGCGAATTTTTTTAGCTACAACTCTCCTTTCAGCTGACAACGAGGTTCTATAATTAAATTAACGTGGCGAAACGATCAGTATTGTTGAAATATAAGTCGCTACTTTTGTCCATTTCAAGTTTCTCTTTGTTCTGATACGTCGCCATAATTACTTATAAATGTTCTCCAATTTGTTAAACTATAAAGTCCCCTATATGGCGATATCTAAGATGGCGTCAGTTTTCTTCAAAAATCGCTGATTTTCAGCGAAAATATCCAGTCGGGTTGGATATAGGCGATAACGTCTTTTCTCGCCAAATTTTAGCCTTTTTGCGAATATCGCCGAGATGCACGATAGCATCGTGATAGCGACTACGACAAAGTAACGACAATAATCGCATGTTTCTTCTCGCTTCTCGCAAATCGCTTGCTATGTGAAACTACCTTAACAGTTTGAGAAATATTTTTTATAGAACTAAAATATATCATCCAACAGCTACCAGAATTGAAGAAGAATAAAGGAATGAATCCTAGCAAGATGTTAATAATTAAAAATCTAGGAATTTTATTAGGAATGGTATTTACCTTACTGATAAGCATTTTAGAAGAAAAGGCACATTGAATGTATAAAACTATATATATAAATATTGCAACATATTTTTAATATTTATGTAAATACAGCATTAGAAGCACTAAAAGTGCACTACAATTGTGCCTTTTAATTACATATTTATTGTACAATTAAAATATTTTTAAAAAAATATTTAAAACAAACTTTTATAATAATAATAATTATTATTATTATAAAAGTTTGTTTTAAATATTTTTTTAAAAATATTTTAATTGTACAATAAAACCGATCTGTAAATAAAAAATATGTTCACTTTTCAATCAGATGTTAAATAAAAATAATTTTCTTAATTTAAATTTGATTATTTTAATTACAAACCGTCGTTTAAATTGATTGATTTTTTTGTCACCAGATGGCAATTTAACTCGCTAATTTAAAAACTATAATTTCGTTAATTAAAACATTTAAAAAATTAATTTCATTAAGTACGTCATAATATTATTTTATTATCAATCGTTTGCAGAAATAATATACACAAAATAATAGTTTAATTTAATATAAATACATATTTATAATTTCCATAATAGATGGCAGCACTAAGAAAACGATTCTGAAAAGATGTACGGTACACCTTGGCAATACATTACTATGTTCAAAAAATAATAGCTTTTTTATAAATTATAATTATGAAATATCATTAAATTTAAAAAAAAGTTAAGATTTAAAGATAAAT
>AYEL01051286.1:0-16978 GCA_000484575.1 Olivierus martensii | reverse complement strand
TATTTATATAATATATTTTATTATATTTGTAAATTTATAATGAAAGAAATTGCTTTAAACTTCTAAGTAAATGAAAGTGGATATTACAAACATTCAACAAGATGGCTAAGAAAAGCTTAATGAGATCACAAAAACAAGATTATAAAAATGTTTTATTTTATTTGCTCAATCTCTCTGACAAAGATGCATTTAAATTGTGCCAGCCCTCATTAATCTGTTTGTTGAGAAATTGAGCTATAAGTTATAAAACTAGCTGTAAATTTTTATATTTATTATTATTATTAAGGATGTTACATTATTTAGTTTTAAATTGATTATTGAAAAAATTATCTTTGAATAATTTGAGTTTGGAGGAGGTTTGTTTATGAAGGTTACCATTCATTTTTTTCTAGATTTCTGTTATTTTAGTGTGAGCTATATGGTTTAATGTATTTGAAATATATGTAATTTGTAATGTAATTTGCTTTATAATGGTTTGAAATGAAAAAGTATCTTAATGTACCTTTTTGATGAGTTTCATTAAATTGGAAAATATTTGGTGCAGTTCATTAAATTTTTCACAAAAAAGAAAAATTTAAGAAACACCAAAAATTTTTTTTATAACTTATAGCTCAATTTCTCAACAAACTGACTGTTGAGAATTTGAGGGTTGATCCAGCTGAAATACATCTTTGTCAGAGAAGTTGAACAAAAAATATAAACTAAAATATTTGTTATCTTGATTTTGTGGTCCCATCAACATTTCCTTTCACCACTCTTGTTGAATGTTAGTATTCCCACTCCATGTATTCAGGAGTTTACAGCAAATTTCCCTACAAATGCCTTACCAATACCATTCAGTTCCTCCTATAATGAATATTTTTGGTAAAAGCTTTTTGGTCAGACATTAAATAACTATGTAATTTTATAATGCATTTGTTACTAGATTATTTTGCTATTATTATATTGGTTGGTTGGTTAAGTCTTTAAAAATTCTCAAGTTTTGAAATGTTCTAAAATCTTATACTGCTAAGTGCTTTTTGTTTCAGTTAAGGATGTTAACTTTTTTATATAAACTTAAAAATTTATAAAAGTACTGTCAAAAATTGCAAAAATGATGTAAAAACAAGTTAATGAAGTATTAATAAAAATGACAATTCCTTGGAATTTATGTAATTCTTTTCTAATAATTATATGGCATAACATCATTCAACAAAAGTTGTGTAACTCTTGGTTATTTATAATTTCTGAGAATTTCTGCCAACTTTCTTTATTCATGGGTTGTTCTATTCAGATGAGACATGGCTATTTTAAAGATATCAACCATTTTATTGGATTACTAAGATTTCATATAATAGTGTTTTCCTGAAATCTCATATGGAACAAAAACTGTAAAAAGTAAAATTAAAAAAATGTTTAAACTTTTAGAAATATGTTTATAAATTTTGAAAATTTCAATAGATTTTGTTGATTAATAAAAATATGATTTTTTTTTGGATATTAATTTGGCTTAGTTTTAATTGCCAAGATGTGTATACAAGAGGAAATTCAAATGAATGGCTTTCGAGAAGGGATTAGACCATGACATCACATTTGATGATTTTTCTAAGGAAAAACTTTATAAATATTTATAGCCTGTATATTTAAACATATATATAGCACTATTTTAGTTGTATGCTGATGTGAATTTAACCTTTACCGTTCCTTCTTTTAATAGAGACATGCCCTTTTACGCTCCAAGAAAAATGAAATTTAATATTCGATATTTTGCCATAACTTTTTTGCTTTTTAATTTTTCAGCAAGAAAAAATTAGATTTTGTTGTCCATATACTGTGTCCTGATATTATTTAGATTAAGGACCAAAAGAAAAAAAATACAAAAGCAATTAGGCCTAATTAGCATATGCAAACAATATATAATTTTTTCAAATTATTCATGATTTCGGCATTGGATAAAAAAAATGATCGTGTTTACATTCTTGATGATATTCTGCATCCAACGATACCAAATACTTCATAATTCTATAAAACTCTTCCAACTAACAAAGCAATTTATATTGTAATTTGATACCGCTAAGTGTAATCTGATACCTCATGTAAACAATCATATTCTCCCTCTTGCAGATGAAATCAGTATTCTACTACACAAATATTTAAAATAATTTTATTGACCATTTTTCTTCCTATTTTCTTAAAATAATGTCTGATAAATACTTATTTTATAAGAAGTATTAGTATGAATAAGAATGTCGACTTTAAAAAAATAAATTTTCAACAATAACTATTGCTATAATTTATATATGTAGCTATCATCCTGCCATCGTATGCCAGATTTAGCACTTTATTTTTGATAAATTATTGCTTTTTATACGTTTTTTAATAAAGATTTGTCTCAGTGCCTTTTAAAAATGGCAGATGGTGAATTACTTCTCTGTATTTAGTCATTCTAAGTCATTAATATTTCAAAAAAAAATCAAAATATAATAGCATTTTCAAACAAAGGGGATAGGTTATCACAGCTCTCCCCTTAGTTAAGATAATGTAACTAGTGATGGTGAATTACTTCTCTGTATTTAGTCATTCTAAGTCATTAATATTTCAAAAAAAAATTAAAATATAATAACCTATCCCCTTTGTTTGAAAATGCTATCACAGCTCTCCCCTTAGTTAAGATAATGTAACTAGCCCATAGCCTGTGGTCATGTAGTTGGCCTTGGATGGACGCTGTTTGACAATAATTATGCACCCCTGGTCTACTAATTACTTGTTTTGACTGCAGATAACACAAAAATTACTTTATTATTTAAATTTTTGTGTTATATTTAAAATATAACTAATATAAACAATCAGCTAATTTCGAAATCTGTTGGATATTTCCCGCCATAATCTAGAATGCCGATTTCCGCGTTGATTGTCAAGCATGGTATTGGTTTCTTTGTTTTTCTGATAAATAGAAATTTATATACCTTACTTCAAATTTAAGCCGCAGTAGGATTTTAAAATTGAAAAATTGGAAAAAAATTTTTTACAGTAGATATTGAAAAATAAGAAACATTTTTATTTACTTAAATAGCTTATTATGTATATTAGTACCTATCTAATTTATTGAGACTGATTAGAATATGTTTGATCTCTTCTCTTCTCCCAAACATGTTCTAAGCAATCTTTCATCAATTCTATTGTCATCCATGCATTCTTTTGTAGTCAAATTATAACACCCTTAGGAAAATTTTCCTTGGTGCAGTTTTTTGTTTAAAATAATAAGTGTTTATTTGTTTCTATCAGCAGTTATAAACAGCATTATAATAATTCGTGATTTTTCTTCTTATTAAAATTTGGCCAAATATGACGCGATTCTACACAGCTACTATCAAACCGCAATCGGATTAAACCAGAAAACTACGAACGAGGGACCACCGAATAAACTGTTATCAACGGTCGTAATACTATGCTCGTGTGTAGAGCGTAAAGCAAAAACCCGATTGTTTCTTTAACTTTTTCTCTGCTGTTGCGTTCATTTTGGTTCACCCTGTATATATATATATATAAGTTAATCATTTGGATACTCATAATTCAAGGTATACCTGTACTTTAAATTATATAAATTTTTTATTTAACTATTATTATTTAATACTTTTTATATCTTTTTGGCCAATAGATAGTGGCATTCTTAATATTATAGTATTTTAAATAATTTTTGTCTATAAATTTTATCTATTTTCTGGGATAGCTTCCTTTATTCTTGTAATGATATTTAATGTGAATATAAAGCTAAAGATATGCCAAGAATATTGAAAATATTACTGAATAAATTTTATTCTTGCTAAAGGGCTTTGAATGTTATCTAGGTTTAGTGATTCAGGATATCATAAACATAGAAACAAAAAAAAAATCAGTTATCTTCATGTGGGGTTTAGTTGGTATATATTATTTCTGTAATATCTATGTTTTTCTCTTCTACCTAAACAAATGAAATGATCTACAAAATCTTTAATATTCACAGTTAGATTAGACTTTCTCATGAGTTTTGTTTTTGAATTGGTTCTTACAAACATCCAAAATTTTTTGTATCAATATTTATTTAATAGTTATTTAAACACTGACAAGAGCAGTTAGGTTTTTAATTTTTAGTTTTATTTTGTTTTTTGTATCAATTTGAATTACTGACAATACATTACTATTGTCTTTTTATGTTCCAGAAAAAGTTTTAAATTCAGAATTAAAAATTGAATAAATAGGGAATACAAAATTTTTTTATTTGGGATAATTCCAAAATTTTGGAAAAAAAATTATTGATATATTATTATTGTATTCTGAGTTACTGATAACACTATCATTTCATATTTTAAAGAATTAATACAATAAAGATATCTATCCATTTTCTCATCAGTGCAATTTTTACCAAAAATGTAATTATCATGTTCTATTGTTCACAAATATTTATTTAAGCAATTGGCAATGTTAATTTTTTCAACTTTTATAATTCTGCAAAGAACTGACTTTGTAATTATTTCAATTGGGAATAATTACCAAGAAAAACTATACTCTTGTATAAACACTATGCTTCTTATTTTTGGTGGAACACAGAATGGATGAAAGTTTGAAAATATTAAACGTTGAAAATAAAAAAACTTCAGTGATTTTGGGAAAAATAAATCATAAATCAAATTTTAATTTGCATAGGCATCAGCATTAGGTAATATAAAAATATTTCAATAGAGATGTAAGTCATTGTCTAAGTATTACACTAATAAGAACTACAAAACATTTAATGAAGAATTATATGAATGACATAGCTTTTTCTAATTTTGAGTTTTTTTTAATCTTGGAATGCAAGTGACATCAGAAAAATGACTACAGAGTTTTACAATTATTTTTTTTACAAATAAATATAAAAATATTTTCTTTTTCATTGTGAAATATAATTTAGATCTTATTTTTTCTCATAAGTAAGGTTTTTTTAAATATATTTGAAATGAATATATAAATAATTATATATTCATTTCAATTTATTTGTTTTCCATTTGAACTTTATAATCTTAATTGTTTCAACTATCAAACTCAATGATAAACATAACTGTATTCAAAAATTAATAAAGAAAAAAAAAGATATACTTACTCATCTAAACCTATTTTATTTATCAGATAAACCAACAGAATAAATTTTTTTTCATTATTTGGATGAGGAATTGGAATGCACAATAATGATTTGATTTTTATTTTTAATAATCTTTGTAGCTTCTCCAGAATTTCCTAAGAAATTTATTCATAATCATTAATAAAATATTAAATGATCCATATAAAATGCTGAATGATTACATACATCTTTTAAATCTTGATATCTAAGTGATTTATTTTCTGAGAAGGCTGTAAAGAAGTTGTTTTTCTGTAGCTGAAAGAAAATATTAAAAATATAATATTACACAAGTTAACAAAATATTAATTTTTATAATTTTCAGCTTTTTATGTTACTTTATTAGCCACTGTTATTCAAAATTATATATAAAATTTAAACTCTATTGATATTTCAAATGAAGATTATAAGCCTATATATCAAAAAGTAAATGATTAATTAATTGAATTAAATCAATTATAATGTAAATGAACTGACAATCTTTACAAATTATTTTTAAACTTAATCAAATATGAATTCCTTTTGCATGATCAGTATGAATGAAATTTAATTATTATTATTATTTTATAGTACATCAATGTGGGCACAGAGTAACTCCGGGTCAAAGTGCTATGTCGGACACGAGTCAAGACATAGCTACTTGTGATGTTTAATGGTGTGTTAATTGTCTGTGTCAGTGCTGAGAAACTTTCTTACTATGTTGCATGTATTGAGTAATGATGCTTTTTGTAGTGTTATATATGTCTTGGGACACAAAAGCCTTAAAACTTTAGATCTGTGTAGTGTGTGAGGGATTACTCCTGTTGAGGAAATAATGATGGGTACTGTGACTACCTCTTGCATTCCCCAGAGATGCTTAATTTCTTCTGAGAGTTCTGTGTATTTGCTAATTTTTTGGGAGAATGCATCCTGGATGTTGTGTTTGTCTGGTATTGAGATATCTATAATGTAGGTTTTTTTTTTCAACTGTTGAGAATTGTGAAATTTAGGGATGCATGGATGTTGCGTGGGATCAGTACCTGTGAATTTGGTTAATGTTTCCTGGAGCGTGTCACTGAATTTATTTATTAGGTCTGTGTCAGCGTTGTTGATGGGCTGTGTGCTGTCATCAATGTATGTTATATTTCTGGTGTCTGTTCCACTTTGTGTTCTGTTTGTGTGTGTGTTTGTGTGTGTGTTTGTGTGTGTGTGTGTGTGAATTGGTTTCATGTTGTGATATTTGTTGTGCTACCTGAATTTTAATGCTTTCTAATGTATTGTGTGGTATGAGGTTTCTGTGGATGATGGTTCTTCTTTGATCTGCTATGCGTTGTTCTGTAACTGTGATGTTTTTCTGTATCTGCTTGTGAATTTGTCATAGAATTCCCTTCTGTACCCTGTAATGTCAGTTTCTAATTTTGTTATTGTGTAGTATGTACACATGATGAATTCGTTAATGTCTGTTGTCCATTTTATGCGTTGGCGTGGTTTTCCAGCCTTGGTGGTCTCTGGCTGAGTTTCCAGGGAAACACTTTGGCTGATTGGGCTCTGATGTGGTGACCCATTTCCTACTATGGGTATGTGTATTGCAGTAGTCAGGCTTATTATTATTATTACTATATTTTGAATATAAAAAAAATCTATTTTACTAATCAGTTAAATAGGTTTTCATCTTTTTTCTAATTTAATAATATTGTTTAAATAGAATAAATATATTACATATATTAATAAAAACAAATACAGGCATACCTTGTTACATTCCATATTATCGCTATAAAATGAATCATTGCTTTTTTTCATTTGTTAATGCATATAAAAGCCTAAAAACATTTACACTACTATTCATTAAGTGCACAATAGTGTTATGTCTAAAAAGCTCAGTCTAATGGCTGCATTTTAAAGAATTTGCATATTAGGTTCAATTTCAGATCTTACACCTACAGTTTCTCAGAGTGACTCAAGCCCAGCTCACTTATGTGTTAATTTATGTTTTATATATCTATTCTAAGTATTATTTCGCAAAAAATTTTCAGTTAATAAGATTTAAAATATAAAATAAAAACATAAAATATAATATAAAATATAAAATAAAAACATGGAATATAAATGAGAAGTGCAATATTAGCAAATTGCTGTAAAACAAAGTATGCCTGTAAAACTAAATACAATATTTATATAATTCTAATTGCTGATAATTTTAAAATAGTTACTCAAGAACAAAACTTGTAAAAATCAAAATTGACATTAAGTATATTATCTGTTTATACACAATGCAGTTACATAAGTGCCTGCAAGGTTTACATTCATTCTTTATTAAGGTGGTCTATTCATCTTAGATTTTGGGGCAGTTCTCTGAAAACGAAATTATGTTCTGATCTAATTTTATCCCAAACTAGTTTTTATTTCTTCTCCTGGACTATATTCACTATACAAATATTTAACATTTATGACAACACTAATTTTTAATTGCATATAGTATAATGTGCTTATAAATTTTACACAAGTACAAAACATAAAACTCAGAACTCAGGCAGGGTGCTGAGTTTTATGTTTTGTATCTTGTATAGGCAGTGTATTATTTTTCTTTTTTCGAATTACAGAAGTACATCCAGCTTCTTACATTGGGACTATCCAGAAGTAGAGAAACAAATAGCAGAATAATTTATTCAGTACAAACAGATGCATAATAATAGCAGAGAAGATGCAGATGTATAAGAACGAATGGGAGAGGGTGCAATTCTGTAAAAACAAAGCAAATGGCCAGAGAGGTTATAATGAAGCAATAATACAAATTAAATGAAGCACAAAAACACAGAATCAGACACTAAATGTCAAAATTTTGTCTTTTGTATATAAATAATAAAAGGCAGAGTTCTAGTTCTTAGTCCAAAAAATAATTTCATTTCACATTAACTGTATAGAATGTATATTTATCAGATCATCAATATATATCAAATATAGAATATAAATCAAATATCAATTGAAAAGTGTGATCACAAAATGCATTCAGTCCATTTTGATCATATTTTCATTTGATGCAAATACATACTTCTATTGAAGTGATCAATCTTATTAAAGGCCCATTTATTCTCAAAATCATGGCAATCGATGTGTATGGGATACTTGAGTCCTGCTTTGCTTTTGAAAACTTGCTCACTCCAGAGAATGGTAACGATGAAAACTTGCTCAATAATTTGCACATGTGCAGAGCATTTTCCTAATCCTGCCAACAGGACAGTAAAAACAAATTGCTATTATTGTTGGCAATAAATTTGTTGGTGTGGGAATTTTTGTCATGTTTATTAAATGTAAAATTGTTACATTGGTTATTAATTTTCACGTTAGAAGCTCTTTAAATGAAATCATAACATAAGTTTCAGGAGACTTTTTTTATCTATTGTTAAAAGGAAAGTTATTTTTTTAAATTTTAATAGTTCTTAATTTGGAATTAATTTTTTAATATGATTAAATACATTTTCTGGGGCCTTCCCCAAGTATATAATGTACTCATGGGGAAGGCCCCAGAACTTTCCCATGAAGGAATAATAGTAATGTTTGAACTTTGCCATGAGTACATATTTCTTATGGGGAAGTTCAAGTATTTACTTTTTATTTTGATTTAAGTATTAAAATAGTAATTTAGTTTTTCTTCTAATGAAGAATGTGTGTAATTGAAAACACGTTCAGTCCTTGGACTTAACAAGTTTCCATTAATGCAATTATATTTAGTCATTGTGTATTTAAAAACTAATGATGACTGATTTCAAGGCTTTATTATAAGAAGTGCATGTATATGAATTAGAAACACGATATCTGATAGTAGATAATCATTCACATATGAAATATTTTCTCAATTCATATTTTGCTTCTCTTGAAAATGAACAAAAATGGACTGAATGTGTTTTGTAATCATATTCTTCAATTATATGTTTCATTTTGATAGCATCCTTGTTTCTGAATTAAGAAGAATTTGTCAACTTATTATATCAACAAAATTTATTATGTTATTATTATAAAAATATTTTAATAATGATAGTTGAATGATAATGTGTTATAATATTGAATAGGAGAAGGAGATTGTAGTTGCAAAATTATTCATCTTTGAAATTTAAAACAATTATAAAGAAACAATTATAAGTGAAATATCATTGGCTATCATGCAATTAACAAAACAGTGTTAATGTTTAGGTAAAACGTTGAAGATAGTGTGTTAAGTGATGACGTTATCAAAAATACAGGTTCAATTTATCACAATCCATCATGAAAAGAAAAAATGGTTTTCATTATAAAAGTAGGAAGTAAGAATTTGAAACTTTTATTTCATAATAAATATCTAAACATTAATGAAATATAAGTTCCATCGTTTGTTCTGATAAAAGAAAAGATATTTTCCTATCAATGATAAACAACAACGGATTAAAACTCATATATTTTATGATATCATTAAATAACTATCAATATTTATTTGATATTTTCTTAGTTATATTAAAATTTTTGAATAAAAGTTTTATTATTTATGACGATAGGATATTAGATCATTTTTAAAAATTTTATTATAACTTTGACAAGATTTTTTAGAAAATTTATCATATAAGCAAGATGTAAAAAGATTAAATCATTAATAAAGTACTTCCATCTGAGATATAGAGTTTCATTTGGTAAATTTGTTTTATTTTTCCATAAAATCTAAGTTCAATCAAAAATAAATGTAAATAAATTCTGGTTCAGTTAATATAAATAAAACATAATGGGTTTAAAACAACTCTATAATTTAACTTAGAAGTTCAATCAAAAATAAATGTAAATAAATTCTGGTTCAGTTAATATAAATAAAACATAACAATGGGTTTAAAACAACTCTATAATTTAACTTAAAAAGATTTTTAATAAACTTTTTTTTCAGTTAACAATCCATCATTTGGAAAACCATTAATAAATGAATAATCAAATATAGGAACAGAACAAATACAAATTTAAATTTAAAATTCAATTAACAAATTATGCTAAACTTATAAAAATATTAATGATATTAATACTGCTTGTAAAAACTATGCATAACAATTATTGTTATTACAATAATAATAATAATTTAAATTACCAAATTTGTAGAAAATAAAAACATGTTATTAATCTAATATTTTAATTAACTTAATCAAAATTTCCCAGGTAGTAGACAGTGAGGTAGTATTCTTTATTTTAATACTTCATTATATTCATAAATATTTCATTTTTCTTTGATATAATCCTTTTTTAACCATTATGATCAATAATTTGTGCATCATCCTAGAAAATGATAAATATTGTTATCATATGTCAATTTACTGAGGGTGGTAGAAGTTTTACTAAGACAGACATCTCTTTTATGTTTTTCGATCTATCCTTCAACTGTCAACCAGTTATTTCTATATTTGATGAAGAGATGCCAGTGTTATTATTCAAGAAAGGGATTTTATAAATCTCACTCCTTTGCATTGTTGATCTTGTTTGTTTATCATTATGTATTGCTATAAACACATTCTTATTTCTAATAACTGATATTCTAATGTTAAAATCTTTCTCCATAGTACATTTAACTTTTCTAAGTATATCATATGGGGAAGACTTGCATTGATATTTCCAATGCATGGCACAACAGATCTATGTTGGGTAGAAGTAATGTAGAACTTATTTTTTACTTGTTGAATAACTTTCAATATTTTCTTGAGGGAATGCAATGCTTGTTGAAATTAACTTTTATTATTGACAATAAAAGTTAATTTATCTTGCAAATCTATAAAATAGGCACATAACTCATAAGTGCATCTACTCAATCATTTAACCAGATGTGCTTTTAAATTTTTCTCCCAAAGTGTACCATAAATCAGGATTAGTCATATATATATATATTGATTTAAGTCATTAGACTAAGATACTAATAAAATAAATGCTGTCAAATTGTTAAAAGTAACTATACTTCATTAAAAAATATATCATCATTACAATAAAGTCTGATATTTTATCATATATTTAAATATTAGCTTAAGCTATAATGGCAATTTTGTGAGGAATCAAAAATCCACATCTTTTCTTTATATTCTATTATTTCTGTTATATTTATTTATGGGGTATTTCATTTAGTTAAAGATAAAAGGCACACTCCTGAATTGAACTTTTCAAAATGGTGGTAAAAACAAAATAGTTCTTATCTTTAAGAATGTGTTTATAGTGATGTTGTCTAATCTACATAAACATTATTACTGATTTGAGATCTCATTTATTACTGAGTTAAAGATTAGTTTCATTTCAATGGCATTATAAAACAAAATAAATTAAATATTGAATTATAATAATTCAATATATTATTATTGTAAAGATAATGGTGTAAAATGTTGATAATAATCTGCAACAAAAGTTGAAACATTATCTGAGAGAGATATGTAAATGAGCTTGAATGCGAGCCAGTCATGAGAATCACCTTCCTCTCTTAATCATTCAATTGAAAGTAGCACACCATATGAGTGCTACTGTGAGTGAATGATTAAGAGAGGGATGTGTGTTTACAAGCAATGTTAGACTTATTTGTTAGTACACAACAGAAGTTTTTGTAATTGACCAGTTGGGTATTCATTTGTATTAGTTGGAAGTATTTTGTTTTAAGTAGATTTAAGATTATTTTTATATTGAATATTATTTCTTCAGAGATATTTTATTGGAGATAATTTACTCTGATAGATTAAATAAGTGATTGCTAATTTAACTTATTGAATTTTTCTATTAGCTAATAAATTTCTCATTGAAATTTAAATGTATATTTAGAATCCATTAATAAACTTTATTATTATTTAATTTCTAGTTTATATTTTTTGGTAGAATTAAATCAGCTAACTTTTGTTGCTGTTTAATACTAATGTTTTGTTTACATTCACAATGACAAATGTTAGTTTCTCTCATTCAGTTTCCAAAATAGAGGCCCAGCTGGCATTTAATAAATCCTGAGTGCAAAGTTTTCCATATTATTACATTCACAATCTGTTGCTAAAATAGGGAACTTTGCAATTTAATAGCAAAAATCATAAAATCAGTATTTTTAATGTAACAAAAACTATAGATTTTGTAATTATAAAAGCTTCTATCGTAAACAAAATTAAACTTTCTATAATATAAATTTATATAATAACATAATTTCAAAACTACTTTAAAAAATTTTGCCTTCATATGTTCTTAAGTATTAATTAATGAATTGGTAAAATATAAAGATTATCTATTATAGAGATTAGATATAATAAACACCATATAATATAAAAACTGTCTATTATGAAGAACACATTAATGAGAATTTAATTGTTTTATAAATATAGAAATTATATCTTTACAGTTAAGTAAAAATTTTAATATTTTTTAATCTATTCAAGATTGTAATACTTACTGGAAATTTTATTTCTTCTTCTAAAATAACATCATTAGCAACCTAATAATATTTTAAATTATTTATTGTTATTAAATGTTTTTCTAACAAAATACCAATGAAAACTTAATTTAAATATTGTACTTGACAAGTTGCATCATATTGGTCTTCAGATACTACTAAAAGGAGCACTCTCTCTGCCTTTGTATGTTTCTGCAACTAAATTTTAATAAAAAATAAAATACACAACCCAATAAAACATCAAAACATGCATTATTATAAATTAATACATAGTAAATATATTATTATGGTTTAACTTACATAACTTGATATTTTACATTGAATAACAGCTGCAGAATCATCTTGAAAACTTCCTAAGAATATAATAGTTAAATAAATAAAATATTAAATAACAAATTATAATATAGTGATTCTTCTAATATACCTACTTACTGAATTTTAAAGTTTATTAAAAACATAGTAGACTAAAACTAACTAAAACTAGGTTTTATTTAATCATTTTTAATAGAACTGATATCCTAATAATATTAAAATTGATGTAATAGCACATAGATACAATACTTCATATTTAAATAATTCATATCTGAGCAAATTAATTTGGCAAAACAGAAAGGCATATAGCAGGGTTGAAAACTCAGTTAAAATAGTTTTGAATTCAAGTTGTTATTTTATTAAATTTAATTTGAATTCAAATTTAAATTCAAGTTCACTGCTTTTATTATCTACAGATATAAAATTTTTTTATAGTCTTATTTATTGAAATTAAAAATAATAAAATAAAGATACCACATTATATATTAATAAAATATGAACAATACTATAAGTGTTATTTGTATATGCTTTTAACATATCCTTTTCAATGAATAACATCATATCACCTAGAATAAAATACAGGTAGTCCTTGATTTATGATGGAGTTATGTTTTGATAACCCTATTGTAAATCAAAAATATTGTAAGTTGAAAATGACTCATAATAGTAATAATTTTAGTAGTAAGAACAAACAAATGGAATATTAGATCTTTTAAGATGATATAATTGTCCAGATTTAATCCCAAGTTCAGAAGGTTATAAAATAATCTGAAACTGAACCCGGATCCCCAAGATATGTGATTGTTTTATTACATTTTTAATAAAACAAAAAAGTATTTCTAGCCAATATATTACGAAAATAGCAAAGTTCAGAATATCATGAAGACCATTATAAGATCAAAATATCACAAGATGAGGACTATCCAGATACTCCTCTACTTACCATCATTCAGACAATTTTGAACCTCACTGTCATAAGTTAGAAATGCCCAAAATTTATGGATTTTTCACAACTAAATTTTACTAGGACACTATATATATACGGTAATAAACACAAAGAATACAAAATTACAAGAATCAGACATTAAAAAAGGACATTTTCCATATATTATATCATTGGGTCTAAGAAGTGAACTAGGTTATTTGCATTAAACAATAGCAGAATTTATCAATGACACTGCTGTCATAAGTACGAGTTGATTGAAAGTCAACACAGTCATAAGTTGAGAACTACCTGTATATACATATTCTGTATAAAGATAGTGTATGCTATAGAGAGCATGCTTTCATTAAATATTTAAAAATATTTGATCTGTTTAAAAAGAAAGCAAGAAATCAGAACTTATACGTTATGGCTAACATGCCTTAATTTATATAATTTAATGTAAATTGTGGAAAAGATGCATTAATTTATTAACTTTAATTTATTGATAGAATTACAAAATAAAATAGAAATACAGAATATAATATCATTATTCAAACATAACTATTTATGATAATGTTCTGATCTTAATAACTAAAATTATGATCAGTAGCAGTGAAAAGATTTCAATTCAATTCAATAAAATCAAATATAAATTATAAAAGAAAAACAAATTACATATATACAGATATTATTGATAAAATTTATCTTTAAAATAAAATTTTGATTTTGATTCAAACATAGTATTTCTTAACACTGAAAAACTATCAAATTATAAATAAAAACAACCACTATCTGATTACAATACTGGAATTTAGTGTTTATTTATATTAGAAAACATTATATATTGGAGAAGTTACAAATAAATATAACACAATTCTATAATATACTATGCTTAATGCTGAGAAAAGAAAATACAAAATTATTGTCATTAATGATTTTATTATACTGTATATAAAATGATATTTGAAATTGTATCAGCAAAACAAAGTGGAAAAAATATTAAAATATTCTAATTATATTCAATATAGACAGAAAAAATTATTTAATATGCTATTCATTAAATAATAGCATATTAAATAATAGTTTACTCAGATATATTATGTTTTAAATAATTAAAAAAAGAAAACAAGAGGAAGATCTGAATTTTTTTACTGAATAAAAATCATCAAAGTAAAATAATAATAATGTAAATTAGCAAAATTGTTAAAATAACAATTATTTTTATATTTTAGAACAACACACAACAACAAGCTTATCAATCAAACTAATTTTTTATTAAAGCACTTTTAAGTTTTAAATTAATATCCAAAAGCATTTTAATAACAAATTATTTTGGTTGAATGATTAAGTTTTTTGTATTATTTGCATTTTCTGGATCAGAACTTTTTTGGTTACTTATTACAGAATATAAATTTTGAAGATATCTGACGAATCTAACATTAATGTGAATTCATTTTAATTAATTAAAGAAATATTTTATATTATTACCAGAAAAATTTTTAAAATCTTTTAAAGTAGTGCTAATACATATTCACTTTATTATTGAAATAAATAGAAAATAAAAAAATTGTATATTAGCATATTATTAAACTATTAATTAATTAATTAAGCTAGGAAACAATAATTCCAATATACACATGATAATAGGAAAATGATTTTAATATTTTGGTATTTTTAAATTATAATAAAGATCTTTAATTAATAAATATTATGTGCTCACATTGATGTACTAAAATTATAATAATAATAATAATAATAATAATAAATAAATTATTAAATGTTTATAATAAAGCCTAAAATCAGAATAAACTAAGTTTACCATAAAGTGAATAGAATAGTTTAATAACATGATGTATAATTTAAAGTGTGAGCTCAGTGAGGTACCTAGAAATGTAGTAGCTGTTCTTCACAGGAGGCAAATGCTATTTATATTTTAACTTCCTAGTTCTCATAACTTACCAGAAATGCTGTTAAAGCAGTATTTAATGGCAAATTTAATTAATATTTCTATTTAACTTCATTAAACATGAAATTATATATATAAAAATAGCATTATCTAATATATAATTTCAACTAATAATATAAATATATTTAAAATATTTTCTAATTAAATTTATAAATAAATTTCAACTTACCACAGAGTTTTAACAACTCAGCAGGATCCGATATCATTTTTGCACGTCTTGATGTAACACTGTAATATTTCATAAAAGATAGTTAATTATACATAGAGATAACAAAATTTATGCTAAAACAAAGCAAATATTACAGTATTACCATGTTAATGGCTAAACACGTAACACCTGTATTATCACCTGCGATCATGCCGGATGTTGACGTTACTTTCTAAACTAGAACTGTACTTGTTTATAACACGTGTTTCCGCTTCACTTATCTTACCGGGAATAGATGCGTTAAAATTTCGATAAGATTTTTTATTATAAGATTTAAGTATTTATTACAGCAATCAGGTTTTTTTCAAAACTATTTGTTATATTAGGAATGATCTAAATGAATTTGTTAAGAATTCTTTTATAAAATTTAATCAAGCTAATCATATGCATAGTTGACTTAACTGATTCATATTTATTATAAAAATTTTTATATAATATTTTAATAATTATTTAATATTTTACATATTTCTGTTAATTAAGCAAATATTGTAATCAAGTATGCACTTTGATTCATCTTTATTTATTGACAAGACAATTCGCTTTCTTGCAGAATAAATTTTTAAACTCAGTTTTTAGCATGTAATGGTATTAAATTTGATTTTTCTAACATATTTCCTTGTTTATAAAAGTTAATATCTATTGTTATGTGCAAGAATAGTACTTATAAATCATTTTTCATGGCCATTAGACATCCTTTGGCATACTGTCAAGTTTTTTATTGTAAAATAATAATAATAATAAATTGAAAAAAAAACTTTATTCAGTTAAAATTTATAAACAGCATGGTTGTAATTTTCCTCTTTATTTTAATTTATACATAATTCAATTTTAATCTCACTGATTTTTATTTTTACAATTTTAAATCTTCATAATTATTTCCTTTTGTAAATACTAGGTGGCTGCTTTAAAACAAATGGATTGCCATCTGGTGAGATAAAATTTTATAAAATCGCCAATTAAAAATTATTCCTTTAAAATACTATATACTGTATATAAAATTACATTATATTAATTATTATTTTACTAAATAATTAATAAAATGTCATTTTTATAATTTATTATTAAGCATT
>AYEL01051285.1:0-14411 GCA_000484575.1 Olivierus martensii | reverse complement strand
TATAGAATTTAATATATTAATTACGTTTAATTCATTTTTTATAATCAGATCAATATTTTCAGATTTATTGTGCAAAAAAAAAAAAAAAATCGAATTTTCGTTAGATTTTCCTCGACCTTCCAGGATTCTTTCATTTTCCATTTTGCCCGAATTTTTGAATTCCTTTCAATCACTCACGTTTACGTTTATTTCGAGTTCAACAGTACTTGAAATCCCAATAAACATCCCCAGATTTATCAATCTATTCAAAATATAGCTGTCTACTAATTTTTTAAGTAGGTAGAAGGAATTTAGAGAAACTAATAAATGCAACCTAACTATATGTAAGCCTATGTATAACGTAAAAAAAAAATACGTTAAATGATTAAAATATAAAAATAAACTTTTTGTCACCGAAACTGTAAAATAATACTGTAGTCGATTATCTGCTAAAATTCATTTAAAAATGAATATTTAAAAACAATGGCAATAGTATATAAGCCCATAATGCACAGTTTAACTGAAACTTTAAAATTTTTAATGCAAAAGTATCTCCTTAAAGATATCATAAATCTTTCAAGTAGGTAACTATAACATAAAAATTGTTATTAAAAAGAGAGAGAGAGCGAGAAGAGAACGTTCCAAAGCAGACTAAACAATTTTGTTTTTCTCAATTCTGTAACTCATAAAACTTGTAAAGTGAAATATTTTTATACTTTTTTATAATTTTTCTTTATAAACATTTATAAATTGGATAGAAAACATCAATACATCGACTAAACTTACGCTTCTCTCGATGTATTGACATAGCTGTCTAAGCGAAACATGGTAAACAACTGATTCATTAACGCTCTTTCTTTTTTTTCAAGTAAGAAAATAAAATCTTGTTTACGTCTGCTTTGTTAAAAAAAGAAACTATAATTTTATTAGAGTTTTATGTA
This sequence comes from Olivierus martensii, assembly GCA_000484575.1. Taxonomy (NCBI): domain Eukaryota; kingdom Metazoa; phylum Arthropoda; class Arachnida; order Scorpiones; family Buthidae; genus Olivierus; species Olivierus martensii. The sequence goes on along the minus strand of AYEL01051285.1, from coordinate 13,491 downwards.
GAAGTCTTACCTTGCTTCTTTCACATTTTCATTTTTATTAAAATATAAGAGTTTCTGCACTTTACAATTATTAATTCTATTTTTTGCTAAACACAATGATTGTTGGCATCCCATTATTTAATATAAGTTTTAACTAATGTTAAAATTTCATAATAAAATTATTTTGTTCTTTAATTATAAAAATTCTGAAAATTCGAAATTTTGTGATTCATTTTTGAAACAAAATTCTTTTTTTGTTTAAATTTAGAATATCCGATTTCCCAAATATCCTTTCTATCTTTTATTCTTCAATTTTTTATATTAAAATTAAAAAGAATAAATGACTTATATTCATTTTTTAAAGTACACGCTTTCTACATTTCAATATTAAATAATCAATACAGTGCATGTTGTTCCTTCATAAAATCAATATAAATAAAATTGATTCTTAAGAACACTTAGCATTCAAAATTATATTACTTTAAATTATATAATCTATTTTTATTTATTTAGTTTGAAATTTTAATACTGGATTCTAATATAAAATTTTCAGTGCCTAATTTATAAATTTTATGTTGGATTATTTAAATTTTTTTGAATTTTCAATAAAATATATTACAACATTTATTACATTCTTAATTTTTTGGTTAAACAGTTATTACCAAAATTACTTTATTAATTAATTTAAATTTATTATTCAGTTTCGAGTATTATTTTTACTATATCTTTTAACATCTTTTTTAATATACTTTAATACATTTTTAAATTATTTTAATTAAAAATAATTTAAGAACTGTACATTCAATTTATCCGTATATCGGACAAGATATCTCCAGAATTACATATTATAGAAATTTAGAAATTACATCATTCCATATTATCAGTTGTGTTTTATAAGATGAAGGCTGTTCAAGATTCTAAAAATTATCTTTGACATTACTAAATTTGTCATATATTTTATCATTCATCATTTTAAAAACATTTTAAATATTTTTTTGTAACTTATAATTTTTTTTTTTTTGCTTGTTAATTAGATCATTCGAAAAATAATTTATTTTAATAAAATATTTTATTAATATTTATTTAATTGACAATCGTTCATTTTTATCTTACTATTGTCAAACTGTTTGAATATTTGAAACATTTTCTTCTTAAGATATATTATTTTCCTAAATTATCTGATTGAAAAAATATACAAAAACAACTAATAATTTTGAAGTATTCACACGATTCTGTTACTAAATGGCAGTCATTCGAAATTCTAAAACTTCTATACATTTAAAATTATTTGTTGCATATTAATGATGCAATAATTATATTATAAAATATCGTATACAGTACATTTGAAAGAGTATCTTTTTTATATGAAAACTGGTAAATGTTATTTACTACTGATAAAATTTCTTTTTACTTATATACATTTTTCTTTCTATACTGTATTCTCTGCAATTTTATTTTCGTTATTATATTTTGGTTCGAACTCTTCTATTTATAATATTTCTTTTTTTTTGTTTTAATATGGATAAATAAATAAAATTTCAATACTATAGAGAAAAAGTAGATCTGTTTCAATTGTTCAGTTCTGTAAATTAAATAATCATTTTGATTTTGAAAAAATATTAAAACCTAAATAATTTTTTGCTTTATTTCAATAAAATAAATAACACATAAGAACATCATTTTAGATATTCTACATATAAGCTGTAGTGATCTTTAGTAAAATTAAGAATCTAACTTCCATTATTTTAAATATTAAATATTGATTAAAAACAATTTTTTCTTAAGCTATTATTGGAAAAAAAAAATTATGAACTTTTCACTAGAAGTAATTAAATATCCATAATAAATAATCAAATATTACTAACTTATTAAAATATAAGAACTTTTTTAGATAATTCTAATTAGTAGCTTATCTATTTTTTCTCAGTCAAAATCATACCTTTAAAAATTATGAATTTAACAAGATTATCTGCAACATTATTAAATATTGAAGGAATAACTTGGGTACGCTCCTAGATTTTAAAATAATGATGATAAAATATTTAACATTTTTAAAATTAGAATATTGTTTATTCATTGTGTTGCATGCTATTCACAATACATTAATGCGAGAGTTATGCATGGATTTCGTTCGAGATGAATATCACAGTACTGTATATAGCAGGGGTGGCCAAACTTAACAGTATTGAGAGCCATTTGGGAATGTTCACATATTTAGAAGAGCCAAAAACAGAAAAAGTTTTATATTTGATACGAAAGAAATTTTAAGCATTTTTTTTCTGATGTTTTTATTTAAAATATCATTCTTCAATTGTTAGAATAATTATTATTTTTAAATTCTTAAACAGTTTTAATAGCTTTAATAATTATTTTTCTTTTAATTGTTTTGCTAAATATTTCAAATCTGGCTTCTAAACGTCACAGAAATTTTTCTTTGTTTTCCTGGGAGAGGTTGTGACGATGGTGCTTCGTCAGTGTCTTGATAGCATTTTTCTTCCTTCTGCAAGTCTTTCTGAATTCCAAGAAATTGTGGATGTTTGTTTTCGAGATGACACCTTAAATTCGTGGTATTATCACTAGTTTTCAGTTCTTTTGAATAAAATATGCAAGTTGCAGAATTTGTTTTGTTTTTAGCAAAATGTTGCCATAGTAAGGTTTTCGGAGGCATAATTACTGAGCTACAAAGGTATAAATACTTTTAAATTAAAAAAGAAAACCGAAATCATTTCGAATATTAATTAAATGACGATAATAAAGTGCCTCAGGTGACGAATATAAGCACTAAATCAATATTGCCAGATGGATTGTTCGATTTTCCTAATGCAAAACTAAAAATATTAAAAATAAAATCATCACCAATTATAAAAAATTCCATTTATAAAAATATTATGTAATATTTACTAAATTCAAACGTCAATTCTACTACTTAAACAGAAAAAACATCGAATTATCGATGTTCATAAAACATCGATATCAAAACATCGATGTCCGATGTTCAACACTACTTCTTAGGATTGCTTTCTTTTCTTAAATTTGACTTTTTTTCAGAAAATTTTTGAGTACTAAAAAATGAAATTATTGAAATGGAACCATTTTCTGATTTATATTGATAATTATAAACATTAAAGATAATTTATTAAAGTTTATTGTTAAATGAACTGAAATCTTTGTGTTCTATTGATTTGAATTACTATACTGTATGTATGCAATATTCAATTTTCTTTTGAATGTAATTATTTTTATAAAATTTTATTTTTATATTATATTGTAATGTATGATAATAGAATTAAAATCAATACATTTTTAGGTTTAGAATAAATTTATTTGTTCTTTAAAAAAACCAACAATTTAAAAATATTTGTATATTCTATATTTTGGTTAATAATTATGAATCGATATTATATTCTTTAATAAAATAAATTTTCTCAGTTACAATAATCCTAATAAATGAAGAAATGTAATTTAATTTTATGATTAAACTTTTCGTCTTTTGAGAATACAGTTCCTTCTTGATAAGTTAAATTACATTAAAATTAACCGAATGAATTGTAGACGTGGAAGGAAACTAGATAAGATTTTAAATCCTGGGATTGCGTATTTCCTAATCTCTCGGGATTATTTTATAACATGAATCACAAAGCAAATACCCTTATTTACTCATGTTATTACAAGTATAAATATTATTTGTTTAAATTAAAATAATTGATTGCCTTCAATTATTTTCAATGCTTTGTTTACCAATATGTTATTGTTAATAATTATAATATTATAATAAAATTGTTTAAATTATATTACAAAAATATTACATGAAATTGATCAGAAATATTGGGGATGGTTATGTTCTCATCAAACATAGAGATCACCAATAGAGCGGTCTATCAGCGTATCGTATTTTTCGATAGTTAACGGCGCAGTTATTTATACAGAAAACATTAAAAAATGAGTCTTGTTTTATATAAAAATTAAAATACGAAATACCGCGTTATCAATATATTACTTAGAAATTTAATACACAATAATAATTAAATAATCTTTAAGCTGAATTTAGTAGATAATGATAGCATATACAATATACCACAATATCTTTTTTTGCGTAATCTATTTTCCTGACAATCTTCCTATTATTGTCTGGGAAAATATGATATTTCCATAGAAATCTGTTTATAACAGTAATAAAATCATTTTATTAAATGACAATTATAACTTAAAATTGCATTTCATAATATTTGAGGAACTCAAATAATTTGACAAAAAAATGCATGACAAATCTGCATAATACATAATGTGGCATCGCTTTATTGAAAGGAGGAGGATACGTTCCTATGATTGAGGAAATGATGCAGTTGAGAAAATGAACCGAATGTAAAAATGATCATATCCTATTAGACTTATACCTGAAGGATTGGGATCGAATCCTTATTCTTACTCTTTCAATTTCTTCAGATTGAATCTAATCCGGCTGCTAATTCTCATCTTTACGATCCATCCGAATCCCATCTAAGGGTGTCGGCCGGATGGCTGCGAGATAAAACATTCGCTTACTACATTGAAAGATCCTGGTTCAATTATGTATCCCACATCTCCAGATTTTCAGTAGAATCGGGGCCAGTCCGTTAAATCCTATCCTTCAACTTTCCGGTTGACCCTATCATGGGTGTTAGTCAGTCTGTTGATGGACTCTAAAAGTGGCAACGCCGGATACAGTATATCCTATGTCTGATATGGCAGATTAATTAAAACTATACTAAATCATCTATCTGGTTGAGCATTCGTAGTAGATTTTAAAATGGTTCAGGCGTTCACTATGTATTTTTGGAAGGCAGGAGAAGAATTTTAATTGCTAACAATGTCTTTAAAGAATCAGTATCTTCATTTGGCAGAATAATTGTGGATGATGCTAAAATATATCGTCATTCGTCAAATAAATTGTGAATGATATTAAAATATAAATATTAAATATGCGTTTTAAAATCAACTTCTTCTTTTTAATTTCTTTTTGTTATCATGTTTATAAATAACATTATAAATTTTATATATGCTAATACCGCTAGTAAACGGCAGAGATATTTTCGAACAGAAACGAGAGCAATTTAGAAATCTGTAGTGGGTTATAAAATGTCCTAAACATTTATTATCTGAAAAGATGGAAAGGGGCATAATAATAAAAAAGAAGTAGGCATGCCTTTCTTCATTAGCTCATTCATCAGCACACTTATATCATTCTTTCTCCCTCATTTTCACAATCTCTCATTCTAAATCATATTCCGAAAATTCAGTTCCTCATACTTCAAATGCATATCACTTTCCAGACATCTCATCCATATAGTGCCATAATGATATCTCATCCATATCTGTTATAATGCTGATATTCAAAATAATTAGCAACCTGTTCTGCCTATTTTTCTCTAAAAGAAAATTATCTGCAACCAATCATAAAATGATATTTAAAATAGCCACGGTGCTGTTATAATGCTATTTTAATAGCATATTATCATAGTTTAACATGTAGATCAAAGTTGTGAGGGAAAGGAGTCATCATTTCAATTGGAACCATTTCCAAATTACAATATTGTGTAATTATATATATTACTCAATGAATCGAGTCAATAATCTCTATAATAGTTTATTATTATTTTCATTTAATATGAATGAACCAATCTCACAATCCATGCCAGGAGTATGAACGGTGAGATTGATTCAAATCAATTTCCAACAATCTAAAATCCTTTCCGCCTTTCTGGATTGAGGTCAAATACAAAATTTAACTATAAGAAGTTAATTGTATCTTTGTTAAAGTTAACATTAGTGTTCCAGTTATTATGGAAATTCTGTGGCATAGATCTAAATATTTTGTGTGAAGCTTGAGAAATGTATATTTATCTTCTGTATATTTTTCTTATGGAACTTCCATCGACAATTTCCGTGCATTTGTGGAATTCCGTCAAAAAGTTAGGTGAAGTTTAGTTAAGCCGCCATATTGGATATTCTGATACCGGCGACGCGCCACTAGGTACAGAATGAGTGTGGGAGAGCCTTTAGTGGGGTCAAATGGAAGATTGAAGAATGAGATTCAATGGTCTTCCTGAAAAACTGGAGATGTGGGATCCAAATTCGAATTTAGATCCTCGAGTCAAGATGGTAACCGAATTCGGCCATCCAGCCGACTTCTGTCAACAGAATCAATCTGATTTACTGTTTGGTGTTGACGTTAATTTTCATTACGTAGTTTAGAAAGCAAAGGATAACAATCAAAGAGATGAATACTTATTAGAGTTTCTGATAAATACTAATCTTTTTATTTTAAATAAGGCAACTAAACTATCTTTATTACTAAAAAACAGAAGGGAGAACATCAATTCTAGAGACTCAAAATATTTGACTCAATTTAAAATTGACATGTTAACTGTGAATATATACCTATATTCTATAACGAACTGTCTACCTGAAATTATAGATACATATGTTTCAAACTAATATGATACCTACTCAGTTAATCTACAGAAACCCAAGAAAAATAATTCGGCCGAATGACAGCATGGTAAAGCAATCTTATCACCTTGGAGAATTTGGATTGAATTTCGGGTCCCATACTTTCAATTTATTAGGACGGTGCGAGCTCGACCCATTGCACTCCATTGCTCAAATTTCGGTTTTCCCTTTACGAGTTTTGCCAGCTTGTGATGGGCTCTAAATTGCCGCCGCTGATTTATATCCCTCGTATGATTCGGTAGCGTAATTCAAACCAATCATGCCAAGAAAACAAATTGAGCTTCTTATAAAGAGATCTTAAGCTCAGTATTGGAATATTCATAATAGATATTATGTTGCAATGGATATATTTATGACTGTTAACCAGATTCAACAGGCAATTCTTTCAACCTATGAATTCTAAATACCGGACATCAAATTGTCCGATTAAGATTGTTCCTTGATGGAATAAGCAACTAGCAGTCTTAGACTTAAGAAGGATGTTTTGTCAAAAATATACTAAATATATATTTAGTATTATATATAAAATATAAATAATATTAACTAAGTTTAATTAAATAAATGTTCAACATCTCAACGAAAAATGCGTCGGCCGGATGGCTGCGTGATAAAACTTTGGCTTATCACCCTAGAGGATCCGTGTTCAAATCCGGGTTCCATACCTCCATTTTTTCTTTTTAGGAGGAGTCCTGGCCCGGCCCGTATACTAAATATATATTTAGTATTATATATAAAATATAAATAATATTAACTAAGTTTAATAAAATAAATGTTCAACATCTCAACGAAAAATGCGTCGGCCGGATGGCCGCGTGATAAAACTTTGGCTTACCACCCTAGAGGATCCGTGTTCAAATCCGGGTCCCATACCTCCATTTTTTCTTTTTAGGAGGAGTTGGCCCGGCCTATTAAACCCCATCCTTCAACCATCCGGTTAACCCCTTCATGGGTGTTGGCCAGCCTGTGATGGGTTCTGTAAGTGACCGCCGCCAGATACAGAATATCCCATGAGGATATGGCAGCTTAAGCAAACTAATATAACCTAACCTCAATGAAAGATGCAGTTAACAATTCGAAATACGTGCTATGAAAATCTAATTTGCAATAAGAGCGGCCAATTTATGGGCTACAGAAATGTAGATTGAACTAAAGTATTAAATATAATATTTAACAGTTTTGCGGAATGAGGTTTATGAATAAGATTGCTTTAAGTCTCCGTATGATTTTTCTGCAAGGAAAGAACAGGTTTTTTAGAATCTAGTAAATACAGTAGTTCAAAGAAAATCCATTATGTAAAAAAATTTCTTTAAGAGAAATTTCTGATTAATTTATTTTAATTGGATTATGAAAATTATCTTATAAACCAGTGGTCTCCAAACTTTTATGATTGCGTACCCCTAAGACAGAAAAATAAATGGCGCGTACCCCCAATTGATTGAGCAGAAATCTACTTATAATTAGGTTTTAAAGAGGAAATAAGGCCTCATGTAATATCCAAAAAAGCTATAATTGCACATTATTTTTATTATAAACATAGATACATATTTATTTATTTTTTATTAGAAATTTAATGAAACAATGGGCTTGGCATTTGTTTAATAATTTCTGAAAATGCTGGTTTGATATTATCTGACATAAGGTCTGGTTCCAAGTTTAATTTATTTCGATATTTAGTTTTAATACTCGGGTCTGGTTCCAAGTTTAATTTATTTTGATATTTAGTTTTAATACTCACAAGTCAGTGATCTAGCAGCTTGTAGAGTCTACAAACAATATATAAAAATTCACTGTATCCCCAGGTATCGTCTCGTGTACCCCCTGGGGTACGCGTACCTCACTTTGGAGACCACAGTTATAAGCTAAGGAATGCTTCTTATTTTATTTATTTATCAATTCTATTTCAACTTTATAGTTAATTCCCACTGAATTAGAATTTAAATAATGTAAGATACGCGTTACATCAATAACATTAAATCACTGAATATGAATGTTTACACTATATTGTATCCATATAAATAAAATTATTATTTTTAATTTATTATAATTTCTTTACTTCATTTAATCTATTTAAAATAAATATAAAATTACATCAGAGTGTGCATAAAATAAAAGATTGTTTATGGTTATCTATGTTTTAAATTTTAATTAATAAAAATGTATAAGAACACTGTGAAAAAATTTAAGTACAGTAATTTACGTAATAATTTTCATTATATAAGAATCTAGATAGAGTAAACTTATTCTCTATATATGAACATTTATTAAATACTGTATATATAGATTTTTGTTATATATTTATCGATTTCGAAGTAAAAAAAACGAGAGAGAGAAAACAAATTAAATTATCTTAATCATAATCATGTTTGCTTGAGTTATCAATAAAGTAGGAGAATAGATTGTTTTTGTTTGGTTATAAAAAAAAGAAGACCGACCTACCTTCCTTAGAGTGAATAGATATATTCAGGAATATTTTTTTGACACTTTGTTAACGTACAACATACCTTTTTTCATTTGGGTTAGAATCTTTCGTAACGCAAGAGGATATATCGCATCCCATTTCCAACACTTCGATCTCGATCAGGCGATTGACTTATATACGTTTAAATAGCCTTTAATATCTCGATTTACTTCATCGATCAATCTCTCCATCTTCCTCCCTCACCCAAAACGTAAATAAGATAAATCCTGTTGCCATAGAAATAGTTCTAGACATCATTTAGTATCATTTATCTCTACAAGTTGATGCAAAATTAGGCATATCAGTTCTTCTCATCATTATTTTGATAAGAGAAATTATTACTTTCATTATATCTTCAGTAAATTGTTATATAAAATCTAATCAAGTTTATGCTGGTAAACAGTTTGAAAATTATTCATCGAAGTTAAATTTCAATTCGTTATTTAAATATATTAAAAAAGTTATTATTTTATTTAAAAAAACTGATTATATTACTAGTCTATAACATTTTAATCGTCATTATCTTAATTATGATAATTTACACGCTAATCTCAAAATCAGACTAATTAAACCCATCATTGTCCGAACTAATCGTGAACGAAGTGTGTGTTTCTCGACTCAGGAAATTGTTTAATTTAATAAATTAATATTTATATGTTCTTAATAAAATGATAATGAGTTTCTACTAAATTAAACTTTTACTTTAGTTCATATCAATGCTAACTCTGTGTTTAAGTAATCGTTTATTCAGGTTTGAAGTACCTGAAAGTATTGATCTTTGATATTTCCCTTGAGTGTTTGATTTTTATCCACTTTAGCAAGAGTGTAAAAGTTTAGGAGTATAAGTAAACATAGAAAAACTTTGCGTTAACTTGTAAAGTTTTAAAACGAAAAATGTTGAAATTATCAGAAATTTTTCTAGTTTTATTTGATTACTGTAATATTAAAATTCACATTAACAAATTTTAAATGGCATCAATGAAATTAATGACAATTGTGTTAAATTAGTCGCATTAAACTGAAATTAAGTTTTAAGTTACATTTTAATGAATTAAAAACACTGAATTAGAATTTAAATAATGTAAGATACGCGTTACATCAATAACATTAAATCACTACAATGAATATGAATGTTTACACTATATTGCATCCATATAAAACAAATTCGTTTAAAATTAGTAGCTCAAAGAATTAATGGAAATGAATTCAGAATATCATTTACATAATTTATCACGATGATACTTTATTTCTTAATTTAAATTAGCAATAAAATATAAAATTTAAAGTTAATTAATCACAAGCGACGACCGCAATGATTAGGATTAATCGCGAAAGATTTTCCAATATATTTAAAATAGTTATTATTGTAATTCTTCTTAAAAATGTTTAAGCACCCTCATGGTCTTCAATTATCTTTTCTAATGGTTTATTTTGTAATCATCAATCAACATAAACTGGTCCTGTTAACCAAGCGTCACGATAGTCGAGTGGCAATTAATTCGAGATAATTCAGTTGTCAAAATTTTAATATTTAGAGAGATATTTTTAAAAATATTTGATTTTTCAACCCGAAGAAGTTAGAAAAGTATTTTTAATCTTCCTTCAGCTTTTGAAAAATTAATAACGGTGTTAAAGACAGTAACTATTATAAATAGACTATTATTATATTAAAAATAAACATAGGAACTTAAGCGACTATATCATTTGTATAAGTTAGCGTAACATAAAGTACTTTGTATACGTTGACCCACTTTAGTCATATTTAGAATGTCTTGTTTAAACATTTTTATATTCTCAGGTTACAAATGACATTTTAAAGAAAATTTAAAAACACGAAATAAAAATATGCAGGCATGATAAATTATTTTTGTACCTTTTTAATATTTCTTTAATTTAATTATCTTCCTTGTTGTATAACTAATTCGAAGAAAATAGATTAGCATTTAAAAAAAAAAAAAAAAAACATTAAAAGCTACTGACTTATAATGGAATAGTCAAAAAAGCAATCAATATATAAAAATCAAAAATAATAAAATGACGAGAAATTCATTAATTTTTCCTTGTGATGTACAATATTTTTCATATTTTATTCAATACTAATTAGCATCACAAAACAAACATTTATCGAGCAAAAATAAATTTTCACTGTGACTAATTTATTACGAGAAACAACTTATGATTGTTTACAGAACCTATAGAAGACAATATAAATTATTAATTTCCTTTCATAAATGCATATATATCTAAGTTTAAATATCAGATTAATTAATATCTTTAACTGAAGTTAAATAAAAATTATAATCTTAACCAACAATGCCATATTTTAACTTTTTTTTTTTTTAATATAAAATGATGAAAAGAAAAATTATTAAATATTTATGATTTTCATAAAAACATTTTGTCAAATGGTAATTTTCGAAATGTTTAATGAAAATCATAAATAATTTAAATCGATGCTATCAAATTTTGTTTTCTTTTTAGATTGGAATGAAAATAACTTTTTCCATTAATTCTGTTTACATAACTGAAACATTTTTTTCAATATGGAAATAATGTATAAATATATACAAGCCATTCAGTATTTTTTATATCCACATATATATTACTTACATAACATTTTTTGTAGATTCATTAATAATTACAAGTTTTTATCTGTGGTTTCTTTATTAATTTATTAATTTTAATTAAAACCATGCAACAAAACATGATTAATCTTTCACATTTAACAGTTATTGAATACTATTTACTCAATAACTATTAATTCAGTTATAAAAATTAACAATTAAACTTTTTAAAGTTTTCCTTAAAATGCAAGTTCACTTCGACAGAAAAATCATACTGTACTTTATAAATTTCGACAGAAAAAGTAATATTAAAAGCTTATTTCAGTTAAAATTATTATTCCGGAATTGTTGCTAATAAAAAAAAAACTAAGGAATTAAAATAAGATATTAAATTTTGAAAGTATTAAGGCAGTACTTTTAATCTTTGAGATAGCGCTCAACCAAATAATATCTTTAAAATTTATCTCTTACCTTTTTATGAAATCATTTATTACTGCTTAAGTATCTATACTTAAAGGATCAAAAGAAGAGATTACTAAAGAGGAATTGACATCTGAACGCAGCTTGTAAGTAAAGGAAGAGCTAGTAAAGTAGGAGGCAAAAATCGAAAGACTCAGTTGGACAAAGACGCTTCCACTTCAGCTGGAGTGGGGAGAGGAATGGGTACTGATACTAACTATACTCATTTATCATTCTGTATACAATATGCATATGTTCACTCAATGCTAACAAGTAAACATTTTTATAAAAGATTTTTAAAGAGTAAAAGAAAATTATTTAATAAATAATTAAGAAAGTCAATCCAGTTGCTTCTTAAATTAACTTTACATCATAAATTAATTATCAAGTACTGAATTTCCCTCTATAAAACATTAATCGTCTATACCTGCACATTTATAAATACTGAATGAAGAGTTTAATTTCATTATAAAAAGTATTTTATAATCTGCAAATAATTTCAATAAGAATTAATAAGTTAAAATTAGCAGACTATGTAAATAAACAGTAAAAATTCTAAAATTAATTTGTATATTTAAGTTTCAACGGTTTTCATTATTTTATATTTATTATTTTAAAGCAATTTTAATTCTTTTTATACAATATTTCATTCATTAAAAGATCAGTTGCAATATAATTATTTTAATAATATAATAATAACGTAAGTTTCTAATGATATTTAGATTCAATTTAAATATTTCAATGAAGTGATTTTAAAGTATTTCTTCTTTAACTTACAATTGTAAATATATACTTTTAAAATAAATTACAATTAATATTATTTAGGTGTGTAAATGTGCATTTATCGCCTTTGTATCATTTCTAATTTATTATCTAGCTTATCTTAGTAGTAATATGCTGAAAGATTATAGGATAAAGTGTTCAAAAAAATACTGACTACTCTCATAGATTAAAAAAAAATAGTAATGTGCATATATTATAAATTTATTTTCTAAAAATTAATTAATTAATTGATTGAAACGAATCAATGAAATGTATCCATTTTACTATCGTTATAATTATTATTAATTTTTATAACTTTCATCAGAGATTTTGTGTACTTCATTCGTAAAAAAGAAAGATATAATTTATCTCACTAATTACAATATTTAATTTAGTTTATCGATTCGGAGAAAAATTCAATAAAGATAATTGTTTATTTATTGAGTGCCTTGGTATTAAACTTGAACGAAATAAAGAGAGTTGCGATAGATTTAGTCCCTGAAATTTCCGTTGTTGTTTTACTGAATAACAAATGTGTCAGGCAATAAAACCGACATTTCAGGAAAGACTCGCTAAAGGTCAGAGAAATAAATTTTTTTTCCCCCAATAATTTATTAAATTTTGTTTTAACAATGCCAAAGAGAGTTTGTTAACTTTTTAAATAAATTTTTTTTAATAAAAAGCTTTTAATATTAAAAAAAGCAAAATATTATAAAAATTGAAAATACTTTTTTCATTTTTTATAAATATCAAATTAAAATGATTATTGAAAATTATTAT
>AYEL01051264.1:0-79735 GCA_000484575.1 Olivierus martensii | reverse complement strand
GAAGTTTGGTGGGGATATGCACTGCACCGTGCTTAGCTGAGCCTAATTCTATGTTCTCATGAATCAAGTCAAGACAGTCTTGTGAGGCGTGAGATGGTCCAGTGTGACACGGCGTGAATATACCGCACTTCGTTATAGAGACAACTTACTTCGTTAAAATACATCCAATTTTTTGACGAGGGGTACTCAGCGTTACGAAAATTATAGAAGGGGCACACATATGTTAAAAGTTTGGGAAACACTGTCCTAGGGGACTACTACAAGTATGCAAAATTTCAAAAAAATCGGTGACCCGAATGTCTGAACCTCCCCTTGTAAGATGGCTTATTCTTTTTTACATATAAGGCTGTTCTTGAGTAGATATTTATTTACAAGCATCAACTCACTTGTCAGAATTAAATTAAATTTCAATAATCTATTAGATATAGGCCCAATATTTAAATTCTGATGTTAAATATTATTGACTACAAATTTAAAAACATAAATGTAAAATCTATTTTGTATTTATAATACTGTATATAATTACTCCCTTATTTTATATATCAACTAATTAATTTAGCCGATATATGTTTTTTTTTTTTTTCATTATATATCTATAATGATAAAAATGGCATATATCGGCTAAATTAAATTAAATAAACTTATACTACTACAGTTTTAAAAATCCTTATATATTATATTAATTCTTTTTGCAATCTATATATAATATAAATCTATACAAAAAAATATCAAATTTTCAGAGCAAATTGAATAAGAATTTGGAAATTTTATTTATTTTAAATTTCTTCGAAATTCAGTTTATTCTAAATCGTAAGCTTAAAGGAAACAGCAATTTTTATAATCGGAATACAATGTAAACATAATTGAAAGTTATCTGTGCACAGATTTCCTGTCTTGCATTTCCTGATAGAAACAGAAATGGATTGATATAATTTGGAACTTTAAACGAAAATATTTATCTATGTCGCAAATATTGTATTAAGAATATTTCAATTAATTGCTTTCATAATCTTCAATGCGATAGTGAAATGTAATTTTCTAATTCCCTATATAATATTTACAGCATCCGTATGAATAGTGTATGACTAATATATTTTATTTAAAATAAATTCGTGATTATTATTGTTAAAGTATTTTTTATTTTCTGTTGTAATTTATATGAATATCTTGTACGCTACCCTTGTATAATATATTAGAAAATATAATAATCTTAATTAATAAATCCTAAAAACTTGAATGACACAGAAGTGAATGGAAAAGAGAGAATGAAAAAATAAGAAAATATTAATTTATGAAAAAGGAAGAATATTTGAGAAATAAAGGGGAAAAAATGCAAAATATTCTTATAATAAAAATAACGCGTGCATAAACATAAATATTACGCGTGTTACATAACAAATATTGGAAATTTTACGATGGTTATTATCCGTAAAATGCGCGTTATCTTTGGGAAAATACGGTAATTAAAATTTCAAACACAATACTATTTATTGTTCATTTTCTTTTATAATACAAACCAGTTTTATATATGTTAAAATTATGATAGAAAAATTCTGCCAATTACAAATTATAATAAACCGATTTAATCAGAAAATTCGATATTTAAATCAAAATTTCTTCAGATATTAGATTATAAGACACTATTAAAAAATTAATATTATTTTTTGCACTATTTAATAGAATTTTCAATATTTATTATAATGTTATTATATTTTATCAGTGTCACCGTCCTTTTTACATTTCAATTTTTTTTTAATTTTATGATGGTTATTATCCGTAAAATGCGCGTTATCTTTGGGAAAATACGGTAATTAAAATTTCAAATTTATAAGAAACACAATACTATTTATTGTTCATTTTCTTTTATAATACAAACCAGTTTTATATATGTTAAAATTATGATAGAAAAATTCTGCCAATTACAAATTATAATAAACCGATTTAATCAGAAAATTCGATATTTAAATCAAAATTTCTTCAGATATTAGATTATAAGACACTATTAAAAAATTAATATTATTTTTTGCACTATTTAATAGAATTTTCAATATTTATTATAATGTTATTATATTTTATCAGTGTCACCGTCCTTTTTACATTTCAATTTTTTTTTAATTTTATGAAATTTTATATTATTTCCATTAATAAAATTTTTTATATTGATTTAAAATTGTAATTTTTAATTTACAAAACAATTGGACTGACGTTTAAAAAAAAAACATTATTTTAGTAGAAAAGTATATTTAATATTTATAAATGAAAAGAGACGAACTTATTATTTTAAAAAATACATTATCTTATTCTGTAAAGTCTAGGATTTTATATTAGTGTTCCTTTGTCTGTTTGTATAAAATGAAATTTTTATTTTATATCCCGAAATTTCTTTTATACAGGGTGTATCACCCTTTTTTCTCGGAAACGCAATGAAATATGAAGTAGGAAAAAGATTTTGATGACCAAAGTATATCCGTAGAATAGAATGGTTATGATAAAAATTTTGTAGGCCCACTAGAAGTAGGGCATAAGGGCTAAACTTTGAAATCTTCATCAAAAATGTATGCCGATTTGGGCATAATTGAATAGAACTGTGAAAATCAAACAACTTATTTTGAAAGTTTTTTAGTATCACCTACGGATTGTGAGATATCACAAAAAAAGATGCCGCCAAATCTTTTTTTGTGATATTGGTCTATTCAAGCAATAATAAGAAGAATCTGACAGAGGGCGTCTGTGTACATCCATGGCGCTCATAAAGGGCTGAAAAATGTCGGAAAACTCTTGTTCTCCGTGCCGAACTGTGCCGACGAAAGACTTGTTGCATCTGCAGTTCGAGCACCACCATCGAGTACCCAAATTAGACTTAAATTTGCATAATACTGCTTTTTCCTGCTTCAATAGTGTTCCATAATGAACATAGACGCCCTCTATCGGATTCTTCTTATTGTTTTATGACCCAATCGACGGTACATTTGGCGGCATCTTTTTTGTGATATCTCACAATCCATAGTTGATATTAAAAAACTTTCAAAACAAAAGTTGTTTGTTGTTCACAATTCTATTCAATTATGCCCAAATCGGCATGTTTTCATTGAAGATTTCAAAGTTGACTCCTTGTGCCCCTACTTCTAATGGATCTACAAAATTTTTATCGTGACCATTCGATTCTATGGTTATACTTCGGTCATCAAAATTTTCCTCCATACTTTCTATCTCAACGCGTTTCCGAGAAAAAGGGTTGTAAGACACACCCTGTATACTTATCTCCAAAAAAACATTTCCAATGTATGGAAAAACCTAATTTCTTTCATCCCTCAAAAATTATTCATTAACAACATTTTCTGATTGTATTGAAAACTGAAAATAAAAATAAAAATAGTGCACATAAAAAAAACTAATGAAATCCATTAATAACATTTTCTGATTGTATTGAAAAATGAAAATAAAAATAAAAATAGTGCACATAAAAAACTAATGAAGCTTATTTCATTTTATCCTTTACAATTCACATTCTCCTACACATCTATTAGAAATTTTAAATTTCCTTTCATGTGCATACTAATATGAAGACAAATTAGGAGCAGATTTTCAGGGTATTCCATAATTGTCACTGTTCACACTTGACACTGCAAGTGGGTTGAAACAAGCATTTTTCACTTAGAATTAGGAGCCGGTACAATATATGCTACTCTCCCCTATTTTAATATTTAAGTTAGAGAAAATTTTAATTTTTTTTTTTATTATTTATATTTTGTTTTTTCAAAATTCCAAATATGTTTCAGAATAGCAGATATTTTTGTTAACATTTTGTTTAAAAATTAAAAAATAACTGAAAAATTAAAATTTAATTATTCTTAATGTGTTTTTCCATTTATCTAAATCAGGATGCTCAATCGCTGTATGAGGCTCTTGAGTGCAGTTGCTGTTCTATCATTGATTTGAGATATTGAATGCTCCCACTGGTTTAATTTAATTTATAAATTGTATATTGCAGAATTTCCTGCTGTAGGCTATTAAATGTAATTTAATGAAAGTCAATAAAAACAAGAATGACGATTTAGCTATCAAAACTATTAAAATTTGCATAAATCTTATAGAACTTGTTCATCTTACGATTTTAAACGTATGCATCACTGATTTTAATTCTGTTTATTAACTGCTTTATTTATTAATTAAGATGAAAACAACTAATATATTTAATAAATAAACGTATTTAATTATAACATTTCTATGTTATTTTCTTTTTTTTTTCAATTTTCAAATATTAGGAGTTCTATGTTTATTTCTACTGCTAAATTTAGAGTAAGAGTTTAATTTTTCATAATAAAAAAGAAGAAAAGGAATATGCATGAAAGTTAAGTAACATTTTTAATGAATATCTATATTTTAATTTTAACAACAGCATTTATTACATCTTAAATAAATACATTATAAATTAAATTTGCAATATTAAAGACTAAATTTTATTTAAACATAAATTTAACGTCTCATATAAAAACTTAAATAACGATAATTGGAATTTTGAACAAAAATTGTGTAGTTTTTTTATTCTATTGATCTAACAGTTTTAATATTAAATAACGATAATTGGAATTTTGAACAAAAATTGTGTAGTTTTTTTATTCTATTGATCGAACAGTTTTAATCTGTTTTAGAAGAGCCTTATATATTATATGAAAGAAAATTGGAATTGTATTGAGAAAAACTGCGAAAAAATTATATATTTAAAATAGTTTCAATACTTATTTAAGTGAAGGCAATACTGTATTAAAAAAAACTTATAGTAAGTATAACATAGTTCTTCTGAAAGGTTTCAGAAGAGAACTATTGCATAAAATGGCCGCTAAATAACGTCTTATAACCCTTCAATGAAACAAATCTTCTTTAAGAACAAATCCTATGAAAAAAAATTTATTGGATGGATTTAAAACTTTTCCCTAAGAAAGTCAACAAAAGAATTTCTAGAAATCTATCCTCTAAGGCATCTCAACATCAATAGACATCTTTAAAAAATGTTCTTATGAAGTAACAATAAAAGGAAGGGCCCTTTTGAAACAATAGAATGATGTCTATAGAAAATCTCTTAATAAAAGAGGAAAACCCTTCGAGCT
Organism: Olivierus martensii; assembly: GCA_000484575.1. Classification (NCBI taxonomy): domain Eukaryota; kingdom Metazoa; phylum Arthropoda; class Arachnida; order Scorpiones; family Buthidae; genus Olivierus; species Olivierus martensii. Next base: position 74,627 of record AYEL01051264.1, on the reverse strand, counting down.
AGGGATTCCTTTAGGGAATCAGTTATGAAAAGATCAAGAAAGTCATTTATCTTTCAGAAATACTCTCTCAGATTGATAAAAATCTATTGTTTCTTATCTAGTCACTAGTAGCAGCCAGCTAAATTTTTATACACTATATTAGTAGATGTAAGATCAAATTAATTTTAGACAGGTTAAATTATTATAGCAAATTTTTATGCCCACAATATTCTAAAATATTTGGAGTGAACGTTATTTCGATTACGTAAATAATTTTCTGTAAAAATATTTATCGTTAATTGAAATATAGGCCTAAGCATTCATTTCTTTAAGACGAATTGTTTAAAAATTTTATATGAACTATTAAAATTAAAAATCGTAAATAATTTGTGTATATATATATATATATATACACACAAATTATTTATGATTTTTAAATAATCAATAATTTCCATCATAGATATAGATAATAGCATAAACAGAATATAGAAGACAAAACGAATATAATTGACAAAACGGTTTTTGAAAAAATTTCATTCTTCTGAATCCATTTCTAGAAATGATAAAATAAAATAATTTTATTGATCTATTTTTTCAGTTAAATTTAAAAAAAATTATAAATTTACAAATTTTCAACATCATCAAATATTTGTAAGGAATTCTGAGATCTTCCAATTAAAAAAAAAAAAATTCAATTATTAAATTTCAAAGCATTTTATAATCTAAACGCATTTTACTATTTAATTGAAATATTTCAGAATAAAACTTAGCCCAAACAATAAATAGCCTAATAAATATGATTGAGAATTCATCTTTTCTTGCTCTAACTGCAATTACCTGAATATTATTAATTTTTGTAACCGGAATTTTTTAAAGTATTATCCACTAATCTTTTCTGTCTAACATAAAGATGAAATTTATCTATTGGAGAAAGACTTTCCACACGAAATATTTTACGTCATAATTATTAATTCTAACTTTTTGATTGTGCGAACTTTCTTATAACTAGGAACATTTTCCAGTAATATAAATTTTTCATTAAAATAAATGTTTTCATTTCATGCTACTAGTTTTATGTAATGTTTTAATTTTTACAATTACAGCATATGCATATAGCAAATACTGTATAACAGGGAATATTTTTTATAACGTTCGCCTTATTATTCACTCGCAAATTACACCAAAAACATGTTTTTTTTTTTTATCTCTATACAGTAGATTAGTTATATGCTATGAAGAAATGTCTTTTTTATAACGTTCGCCTTATTATTCACTCGCAAATTACACCAAAAACATGTTTTTTTTTAATCTCTATACAGTAGATTAATGCTATGAAGAAATGCATGCTTTTAAATAAAACTCTTTACAAGGTATTATTTTTAATTGCGTTTATTGATGACTTAAACACATGGGAGAACCAAACAAGATTTTTCTAATCTCCGTAATATAAATTATAGATTAATAATAGGTGCGCATGTTTATATACAGTATATAACTTTTATATTTATAGACTAAATAAGATAAACTATGTTATTTAGTCTATAAATATAAAGTACGACGTAGAAACATTTCCTATTGTTAATATCAATATGAACATGTCTCTCTACCGAGTCCTTTTATTATTTACTATTTCCATGGTATCCTATTCATTAAATTTTACTTTTAATTTTACAATATTAATATGGTTTGTATGTTAACATTAGGATAATGGATTAAATGGTAAATCAATTTAAATATATCTTTATACTGATTTCGAACTTATGTTTTAAGACCATGAAGAATTAATTTCTTAATTATTTCTAAATTTTAATGTCGTTTTCCATTGTCTTTGATTTCCCAACAGACGGGGCTCTTTTATCTAGTTTGGTCATAAATTCTAGCACAAAATTCAAATAGCGCTAAATATTATGAGAATGGAAACTAAGTACATGCACATGCCTTTGTTGTTATGCTATATTCTTGTAAACAAAACATTTTTCCAGAATCTTCAATAGAACAAAAATATGGTGAAATGCAATTTTGCAGCTACATTTAGTAGGAAAGAAACCATGCGAAATTTTTAAGGGTTTGGGTTTTATTTTGTTGCTAAAAATTACAGGAATTGGAAGAATGACGGTATGATGTTGTAAGTAGGCATATGGAGACAAATAGTATAGTGAAGAAAAAAGATTCAGTAGTCCGAGAACTAAAAGAGCGGCAAAAGCTCTTTTAATTCTCATTAAGCTCTCTATGTGCACGAATTCGACGCAATACTTGCTGCAACCAAAAGAAATTGGCTTTGCAAATAAGTATGTAAATGTCAACAGTTCGGAGGACTCAAATACAAGATCTTAAAGTTTTAAAACGACTGACATGTCCATTTTTTTAAATGTTCAGCAAAAGAAAAATCGAGTAAAAAAATCTGATATTATTGAAACGGTACGCTTGTGATGGCTCAAAAACTTTCTTTTCACTGATGAGAAAAAGTTTAATAAGTAAAATGATTGCGTTTATTTTAAGTCAAGAGAAGAGATCCTAGAGATTTGGAAAAAGAACCAGGACCAGAAGCCTGCTTCAATGAAGATGAAGTGTGGAATCAGTTGGTATGAAACGGCGAAGTTGCACTTTGTATCGCATAATGTGAAAGCGAACGCAAAGAAGAAAGAAGAGAATCTAGAACTGATTGTAAAGCCGTTGAAAACTGTCTTTTCAACTATATCAATTGGTCCTTCTAACAAGACTGCATTATTACACAAAACCAAATTTACCCAGAGGTGTTCCCAACTTCATCTCCAGTAAAGAATGGCCCGTTACATCTCCAGATCTGAATCCACTAGATCAGGGTTTCCCAACAGTCATTTTGGTCAGTCGCTTACCTCCATGATTTTTAGTAAATTATACAGTTCCCCAGGCACATGCACAGGAGTGCAGATGCCGCGGAAACGAGCGTCGAGGGGTTGCCGATCTGGCAATTTCAGTATCTTGAATTTTAACTGGACATTTTGAGTTATCGGACCCTGTAGTGAGAAAAAAAATCTATGCAACGTCATTGGAATGGCCGGAAATTTTGATATCATAGTTATTTTTTGAATATATTGATAGCTCCATTCGCAACCCATCACTAGTGTGAACTGTGAGAGAACCGACGAATATCGAACCACAACTAAGTTCACTGACTCGTAGTCGGGTTGCCAAGTTTACCGGTTTCCGGTTATTTATGACCGGAAAAAAAATTAATAGCCACATTTTAGCCGGAATTTTTTATAGCCACATTTTTAACCGGAAAAAAATTATAACCGGTATTTTGCTCCATTCGCAACCCATCACTAGTGTGAACTGTGAGAGAACCGACGAATATCGAACCACAGCTAAGTTCACTGACTCGTAGTCGGGTTGCCAAGTTGACCGGTTTCCGGTTATTTATGACCGGAAAAAAAAATTAATAGCCACATTTTAGCCGGAATTTTTTATAACCACATTTTTAACCGGAAAAAAATTATAACCGGAAATTTTTTTAAAATTTATTTCATTAAAAAAAAATATTTGATCTGCTGAGTTCGAGACTAGGATTTGCATATTGTTCTGGACATTTTATGTAAATCACCGGCTAAGTTAGAATCCGACACCTGGTGCGTACCATCCGTTTTTATCTTCGGTCGCGCGATAACAATTTGATACATTAATTTGCAGCCTGTGAATGTCTTCCAAGACAGATTATTTGGTTAGAAAAGCTCATAATTTTTTTAGCCACAGTCCTAAAAGAATAAGTGAATATAAAACTTTATTTGTTGCCATGAATGAAAATAATTCACCTAATAAGATTCAAAAACTTAGTGGTACAAGATGGTTAGCACGTTATAATGTAGTTAAAATAATAATATCTCAATAGGATGAACTGTTGCTATTTTTTCGTTTGTCATATGAACATGATAAAAATTTTACAGCTGAACAATTGTTAAATATCATGAGAATCTCTGCTTATAAAGCATATTTAATATTTTTAAAATCAATTTTAAAAATGGTATGTGATGTTAACAGTATGTTTCAATCTGATCATATTGAATCAAACAAATTATTCGAAGATTTATTAATGTTATACAAGCAATTATTTAAAATTATTGTAAATCCAACTCATTTAGAAAGATTACGAGATAGAGATATTTTTAATTTTGATGTCGAAAAATATTCCATGCATTCTAACTCTTTGTATTTTGGTTATGAGTTTAATGAAATTAGTAAAAAAATTAATTCTGAAGATTTAAAAGCTGTTAAAGAGAGATGTAAATCATTTTTGCTAAAATTATGCAATCAAATTAAAAATCGTTTGCCAAACAATATTGATGTTATTGAAAAAGGCACACTTTTTCATCCAAAAATAGCAACATCTCAAAATAAAAGATTTCAGCTATAGCTCAAATGTTTTCAAGATTTAATAATGACATTAATGAAATAGAATGTCAATGGGACAATTTATCGCACAAAAAATGGAAGAATGTTGAGGATACAATACAATTTTGGATTGAAGTACAATCAGATGTTGATGCTGCAAACAACTTGCGCTTTAAAGAGATTTGTAATTTAGCTGTGTTTGTTATCCTTACCTATTTCTAATGCAGTAGTGGAACGTGCATTCTCCCATTATAATGTAATTAAATCAAAACTTAGAAACAAATTATCCATTCCTGTAATCCAACGACTCGTAATCTTACAAAGGTGATCTTTCAAATCCGTAAAAGAAAGTAATGATTACTCTTTTATTACGCAAGAAAGCGCGTATGTTTTACACTCTTGTGAAATATAAGAAAAATGTTATTTTGAATAATATGAAAGTTTAATTTTAAAGTTCAAGTTTACCGTAAAAAAACAATATAGGTGGCGCGGAACTATTATCATTCCTGTATAGAGACATGCTGTCGTTTCTCTCGCTAATTTCAGCGAGAGACCCGACCGAAAACAATATAGGTGGCGCGGAACTATCATCATTCCTGTATAGAGACATGCTGTCGTTTCTCGCTAATTTCAGTGAGAGACCCGACCGGATCTCTTGATTTGATCAAAATAATGAAAATACTTATGTGAAAATAAATACTGCATAGCACTTATAAAATTATTTTGTGAGGTAGCATGAATGAGCACTTTCGTTTAGAAAGTGCATTCATGAATAGTAATTGTTAAATACAACAGTTATACAGTAGATAAAATTTGAATTCTCAAATATAACTATTACGTTGTATTTTTAACAATTGTTTCATTATCAAAATTAACTATTTGTTGTATTTAAAACTTGGTTAAGAATGAAATATGTTTCTTCATTAAAAAAATACTTTCCTTCTCAACACAAATGCCAAAGTTCAGAATTTTATATATAGTGCGTCCGGATGGCCAAGTGACAACGCGTTGGCATGCCACATAGAGACTATCATCTGAAAAATAGTTGTAATAGCATCACCCGAGACTAGCAACTGAAAAATTTTTTCAAAGTTCTGGGTTTGGCCTTAACTATTTGTTGTATTTAAAACTTGGTTAAGAATGAAATATGTTTCTTCATTAAAAAATACTTTCCTTCTCAACACAAATGCCAAAGTTCAGTATTTTATATATAGTGAGTCCGGATGGCCAAGTGACAACGCGTTGGCATGCCACATAGGAGGACCTGAGACTAGCATCTCCTGAAAAATTTTTTCAAAGTTCTGGGTCTGGCCCGGCGATCCCCATCTTTCACCATCTGTCTCCTCCACGGGTGTGGTGCAGCCCCTTGTTGGAACTGGCCCCGCCCCTTAATAATCTTCCTGATTGGAAATGGGCGTAAAAAAGTATTTTATATAGACCTGCAAAAAATTCGCACAAAAAAAAATTATACATCAATATACAAATTCCTCGGATCGTGTTAATATAAAAATCATTATTTCACTGGAAATTTAAGATTTTTAACAGGAATTTTTACTTCATCTATCATATTTTTTTGCATATTTTACGCCCCCTTTCCAATCAGGGAGATAGGGGCGGGGCGGGGCCAGTTCCAACCACGGGCTGCCCCCACCGTTGTTGGAACTGGCCCCGCCCCTTAATAATCTTCCTGATTGGAAATGGGCGTAAAAAAAATATTTTATATAGACATGCAAAAAAATTCGCACAAAAAAAAATTATACATCAATATACAAATTCCTCGGATCGTGTTAATATAAAAATCATTATTTCACTGGAAATTTAAGATTTTTAACAGGAATTTTTACTTCATCTATCATATTTTTTTGCATATTTTACGCCCCCTTTCCAATCAGGGAGATAGGGGCGGGGCGGGGCCAGTTCCAACCACGGGCTGCCCCCACACCCGTGGAGGAGGACCGGATGGTGAAAGACGGAGATCGCCGGGTCGGGCCCAGTATCCCGAAAAATCCGGGACCAGACCCGGGTCTTTCTGCGTGGCAAGCCAATGCGTTACCACTCTGCCATCCGGCCGCAATAACTACAGATTGAAAAGTTGCATAATGCAACAAATAAAAGACGTTATAAATTATTGCGTGGTAAAACGTTGGATTGCAATTTGAAGGAACTCTGTTCATCTTTCTATATTGTTATTTTATAGCATCACTTTCTATCCGGTGGATATTAAGCAGTAGAGCATTTTCCATGCCTACCGCTCATCATCTACTGCCGCCATACCCAACCTGCGGCCCACCAAGCTTTCACATGCGGACTGAAATGCACAGTCATGAATTTAAAATTTTAAAATATTGAAATTAACTTTAACATAATAATTATCGATTAAATTATAAAAGATTTATAGTGATCCAAGTTCTTAGCTTAATAACTGCTGATAATGCTTGATTATTAGATAAATAAGATTTATAGTGATTTATAAATTATAGTTTTGTTTATCTTAAATAATTCGAAAAACTTATAGTTGTTTTGTAACGTACTATTTATATCAAACTATAATTTAAATATCCATAATGATGTCTTCAAATAACAAACGAAGAATAGTTGATGGAAATAGTGTATTTCGAAATAACTGAGAAGACAAATATTTTGTGTTGAATAAAAAAGGTTGAGAAACGTGTTTGATTTGTCAAGGAAGTTTCATTAAAAAAAAATAATATAACATTGATCGTCATTATACTATGAAACATAAATCAGTTAATGACACTTTTGCTCACGGGTCTTTAATAAGACACAAAAAAATTAGCTTTTTTGAGAAATCGTTGCAACAACAACAAAGTGTTGCGCAGGGACGTAACTACGGGTGGGCCATGGCCCATGCATTGAAAGTTCTGGCCCATATGCTGGCCCACCCTGAATATATAACCCCAAAAGTAAAACTGAAAACAGCAAGAGTTCAACTTCACATAACCCAATATATTAATATTAATATAGAATATTTTCAATTTATCCTAGAAAATCAAATGAAAGATCATCTTATAAAATGTCTACTGGGAGCAGCACCTTGGGGTAGGTTGGCATTCAATAAAGAAAATAAGAAACTTCTGATCATATCATACACTTTCAACGAAACTGGATGATCTTTATAATTTATATGGGCCAATATTTTGCTTTTAAGACGAAATTGTTATAAATTATATATCAACTCAGGATTGCAGATTTTTTTGATACTCCATATTCTCCAAACATGTTTGTGACTTCTTTTATTATTATTATCATCGTCATCACGTCACTTTGCATTAACTTCTTCAAAACATTGTATTAAATTATTACAACATTAATTATTTTGTTTATTACTTATTTTGATATAATTGCCTATAATAAGTCATTAATTTTCCCATGGCATTCATGATAATCGACTTTGAGGAGGATTTAATTAAATTTGATGGAGTTGTTGATTATCTCATCTTTAAAATTTCTATATAAATTATAAAATAAAGAGTTAACGTAAACAAACCTTAAAATGTCGATTTTTTAAAATATTTCTTTAAATTTATAATATATATTACTAAATAAATAGAACTCGGTTTATGATAGGAGCAACCTTAAATATATAAAAATAGATCTGTGCTTTTTCTCCGAATTTCGCAACATCACAGAATAAAGGAGCTACGGAGAAATAAAGAACATTTGATAAATAGCTATAGATAAAATATCAAGAGATATAGGGCCTATTTGTCTTTCGATGTGTGAACCGTGAAGTGATGTCACAAAAGAACCACACAATTTCTTCTGATAGAAGATATCTGAATGGTCTGAGAAGTGCAGTCAGGTTTGAAATGTTTCGCTAGAGTAACTGGAACTGTTTATTACTGTCTATCTTTCGAGAAAACCTAAATCATTCGTGTAAGCTAAAAGACAATACTGCAATTTAAACTTGAAAAACAACCGTTTAGAATGTTAGTTTGATGATGATATCATGTATCAAAGAATATCTTCTTCATAATAAAAAAACGATTTAAAGTTATTTAAATCGATAAAAATTTAAGATTTGAAATTAAAATTTGTCTTCTATACATATTTATTTTCAATTCAAACAAAATAAAATTTTTATTTCGATGAAAATATAAAAGTACTGTATTTAATTACTTTCTTTTCTCTTTTGTCATCGATAGAGTTTCTCCACTTTCTTTAAATAACATATTCTAAATGGAAAAAATAAAAGGTCTTCCTTTCCTCTCTCGTAAAATATAAAGGAATAAAAATATTCGAGTCGTACTAATTGAAATGTTTTTGAAGATTAAAAATCTCCGCATTTAGAATAACTTATTGCATTTTACCAATGCAAGACTATTTACATTTGCAAAATAGCAGCGATCGATTGAACGGAGAGAAAAATATAAGCTAAAAAAATAATAATTTATTTTTATCCTACTTTAAAATGTTATTCTGAATAGTTGAAAAACAGAATTAAATGTAATAACGCATTTTTCAGTTATGTATATGTAAAAAAAGAATTATTTTTATTAATTTTATGTTTAAAAAGGAATATATTTTGGCTACAAGTAAAAAATAAATATAACTCGATGGAATAATTTTCACCAGATAAAAGTAAAGTCAAAGCAGTAGCCCACAGGCTTATAGATTTTAATTCTACTGAGATATTGGATATACAGCATGTAAATTGTTTAATAACCATACCTAAATAGTATGTCTACTGTTTACTATCTGCTGTAACCAGTAGGATTTCTGTCTACCAGCCATCAACAGTCTGATATCTCTAAAAGGTCTACTTTTTTACTGTACTCTAAAGTATGTTTAGTTATCTAGTAGTCGACTGTGTAGTAGTGTATATATATATACATCATTCAGATAGGGAAGTTAAAGAAGTAAGTAAACTTATCTACTTCTTTATTTCCAACATTATCATTGTCTAAAATGGTACTAGTACATGTTATCTTAACACATACCTTCTATAAGCATCGCTATCATTGCTACATCTAAAGTTAGAGAAACGTAAAAATAACGATCCCATTAAACTTTAAGTTATATTTAGACATTTATTAGTGATAAATTTAAATCCATTTAACTAGTTACTATCTTACTTTAAACCACAGCACTCAATACACTTTTGGTATCAAAATTCCAGTATTAATTTAGGACATATCTATACTTACCACACGCTTTCTGATATCGTAGAACTTGTTAATAAAAATGGAAGTAATCTATCGATCATTCAAACTGTGAAAGGCTTTCAAAATTAGAACATTAAAGCTTATAAATCTAATATTAATCCAGATCGAGTTCAGATCTAACAATATTGCATTTTGTGTCCGGTTGAGTCATATACGTATAGATAATATCTTGCATTATTATGCAGACTGACTCAATTATTAAAACATTATCGAATATGTAGACACTATATAGCTTAATTAATGAGTAATACTATTCATATCACGTTTTATTGATAGAGCAGTTATTGGTTAAAGTGCGATAAACGGGTATAGTGCATTTCTCAATTACACATTCTCTCGATTATACGATGATTGGTCAAAAATAATCGACCGGCTTTAATACGATATACATCCATTAAGGCAAACCACCAATTATTTTGGAGAATATGATTATCATTGTTTAAAACGTGTCCGTGATCTGCAAACTAAAGCATGTTTGTCTAGACGTTTAATGCCTGAATAATTTTTATACCGACTCTGCTACATTATATAAAACAGTTTAAAACTATGCAATTACTATTTTGCCATTTCGTAGATCTGCAAAGATATCACAGAGATTTTTATCTTGTTATACCAAAAATATACTTTTAATTAATAAGCTTAAGTGGTGTCATCAAAGGTGTCGCGATAATAGGATATCCGTTATGAATAATATAAGGAAGTTAGTCTAATTTTACTTCCATGACAGGTTAAAGTTAATGTGAAAGCATTCCGGATACTAAATTAACCATTCTTTTATAGCTGAAACTGTTTGCAGGAAATGTTAAAGGCTGAAATATCTACGTTTCGACATAATCTTCGTTCCCTGTTCGATGCAATCTAGAGGGAGTTAGAGCGCAGGAAGTTGTAAAACGTGAGAAAGCGAGTGCTTCCGGTAAAAGGGAGTATTCACTGGAATCTGGCCTTCTAACAACATTTTCCGTCAACTTACTGGAAGATCTCTTCAGTGACGAGTTCGATTGTATTGTCCCCTTCGGGTGCAAACACGTCAGCACAGTGGATTCATCACTTCGGCTAAAAGCTCCTGGATGGGAATTACTCATAAAAAATAAACTCTAAAAATAAACTTTTGAAAAGTTGAAATAAAATACAAATCTTTTTTTTTGTTAGGCAGGTTATTACTTTGAAATTATCATTCAAAATAGATGGATTCTTTAGGATCTTTATGTTGTTGGGTGAATGTACTTATGCAAGAAAGAGTTCTTTCTGAATTTTTATGGTTATATTCAATAGATGCAGTTTGCATCATCGAAATTTCTTATTTAATCGAATTTTTTTATTTTCGATGAAGGATTGCAATGCGAATTGATCGATCAACCGAACGATTGCAATGATCTCGAACTCTGTTAAGAAGATGATAATTTTGATCATTTTTAATTGATTTTGAAAAAACAATTACATTCTTTCACAATATTCAAATTTTATCGATTTGTTATCGATTTATTTATTTATACACTCTAGTTTGAGAAACGTCGAGGCACTTTGTCATTAATACGTGATTATTCTTTCTGACATTTATTCATTTGTCAAAAAATATTTTTCAACGGATTATTATGTCATGTCATAAACTTATTCCCTCAAAATCGCGTGTATTTTTAAAATGCCACACCGATCCAAAATAAATCTTCATCATTCAAATAATGACAGAATAATCCAAAAGCCGGAAGATAGAAACGTCAAATTGATATATAAACATTTTCGAAGTTGAGAAAAATGTCTTGTAATTTTGCCAAAAATAAATTTTACAGTATTTTTTACATTAGCATGAATTTTGCTTTTCTTCCATTTTGATTTTTTCTGTTTATTTACCGAATTGTTTTCGGAAAATAGGACCTGTTGGAATATAGCTAGTGCACATCAAACAGAGATAATATTAATCAAACCGACTTTTTCCAAACAATCGGATAGGAAAAGATTCGGTTTACTTATATTGTTTTCCTTTAGTCAACACATATTCACAGTCTCCTATATAAACTGGCAGAAAAGTGACGAGGAAAATAAGCAATACTACTTAACTCTGAAGAGGAAATTGATAGAAAATTTTTAATAGTTCTGAGTATAGATCTTTTAAATGCAATCTTAAAGTTAAAATAATAATATATTTAATAAGATATTTTGAAATTAGTAAATGAAGATGGAACGTAACAATAAAATACATTTGTAATAATTACGTCGTCAGTCTGTTTGGTTCTATGATGTAACAATAACCATAATTATTACGTCATTCATTATCGAGGCGATGTGACGTCATAACTTGTTAGGACGTTGTGACATCATCTGTTGTTGTCACTGTGAATTACAGTAATGAAAATTATACGTCACGGTTCCACGCCATGTTCCTGTTTTGGTCCTATTACGTAACAACAATGCTGTGATGTCATATACAATTGTATACGTTATGTCATCTTCCATATGAATCCTGAGAAATAAAATAATTCTCAGCATATTGTTGCTTATGTTCTGCACTTTTTTAGATGTTAGAGTTCAGAGCCCAGATATAAAATTTCGTGAAAATCCATCCAATAAAAATCGAGTTTATACATATAGACAGATGAACAGATATACATAGATAGGAGAGCATTTCATAAATAAAGTATTACGAATGTATCTAAAAGCTAAAAACACAAATTCCAAAACAAAAATTCAGTGTAATTTCCTATATCAGTAAAATTATGTGACATTTATAACAATGATATTTCAATACTTAAGCAATATAATATAACACAAATAGAGAAGAAAAGGATAGTTAAAGGAAAAATATCCTCAATGCGGGTAAGATTCAACTACGATAAAAAGAAAGTACAGTACTACATACAGAAGATAACATAATATACAACTAGTAGCCAAGATAAAGAATATTTAAGCAGCATGAATAGCAATTCATTAATAAACATTTATCCACATAGATTTCTGTAATTGGGATATTTTTGGAGTATCAAGCTAAAGAATTAAATAAAATTCTATTATATTCTTTAATAAAAGTAATTCTAATTATAGTTTTATGTTTTTTCGCAATAAAAATGATAATGATATATAAACTAACTCCGATATTTTAATTTATTTGAAGGCTCTCATATTGTAACGATGCTACTACGCTAATGTGCCCAGCTACACTAAAGCAGATCAAAAATATCTTATCATAAATAAAATAACAAATTATTAGATTCGTCTACTTCACTTCTGGGTTATATTTTATATCATACAATTTTAAAATTGGTAAAGGAATAACTTTTCTGGTTTATAGAAAATTTTCTCTTGAGATCAAAAAATTTATTCATAAAGGATTGAGAAAAACCGCTCAAAAAATATTTTTAAGTACTAAATTTTATATTTTTAGCTATAATATGAGTTTACTGAAATTCTGAGCGAGTCAGTTAAAAGTTTTTGAGAGCTTCTATTAAGCTTCGCATTTTTATTTTGCTGTTTGTCGGTCCGCATGAAACAAATCGACTCCCACTGGGCACATTTTCGAAAAATTTGATTCTTTGGGGTATTACTAAATGCTACCGGTAAAAATCCAATCTTAGTTATAATTTGATAAAAATCACTATCATATTTATTCATTTCTTGAGCAGATACTTTGATCTACAATTTCTCGAAATTTTGGTAAAATATTACTGAATTTATTTGAAATTCAACTGTGTGATGTATTTGACAACTTATAACATTAAATTATTCATAATTATTCCAAATTTGAAAGATTAAAACTGGACCATGAAGATCTATAACGTATCGCCATGGTCTTATTACACGAATTTATTTTTGATATATGTTATCTTCTACATTAGGTAAACTAACTTAATTATTTATGCTCTACTTCCTATAATATTCATTAATAACCCAATCCACTCGTTTATTCATTTTTGGTATTCAAATAATTTAATTTGAATATTTTAAATGTTTAAAGTAAAAATTTTCAAATAAAGTGACCGTATGAAAAATTACAGATTTCAACTTTAATTGAAAGAATAGCTTATATCCGTGAGATATTCACGTTTTCTTTGGTTTTCTCAACAGTTAACTGAATAATTATTCCTTTAAAATTGTTAACTTTAGGCAATATTCTAGTTAATGTATTAATGACATCTTCAGATATTGTTCGTGCATTGTCTCGCCACTCACCAAGAAAGATTATTTTTTATTTACGATCAATAAAATTTTAAAACTGTCGCTTTTTAATTTTTATCGAAATTAATAAAAATCCGAAGGAAAATTTAATTATCTTGTTATAATAAAATTAAAATAACTTTTAAAAATTATTAGTTCAATAAATTAAAAATATACGTGTGTGTGTTTTCTCCGTTAAGTGAATCTGCGTATTGGCGGAATGCAACTATTAATTATAATGACAGATAAAGGACCACCGAAACTTAAAGTGCAGCGATTTAATTTAAGTTTAATCCTCGCTTCTCTTTGTATGAACATATAGGATTAAGCCCACAATGACACATTAGGAGGGCAATATATCAATTCAGCCATTGTTGAATAAAGATCTGTAAGAATAATTTATTTCAATGGCAGAAGGTAAAGTTACATCGATACTTAATTCAGAAACTAGGTAATCCATCATCATCCCAAGGAAAATTTCTTGTAGAAAGTAATAGCAGGGTTATTCATAAAATAATCTCATAATTCGGAAAACAAACCTTTAGAATTTTGTTTTTTTTTCTTTTGACAGGATTACAATTAATTGTTGTTTAAATCATCAATATCCAAACAACTTTAAAAAAAATCATTTTAAAGACGAATTAACGTAAAATACAATTAAAATAATTAATTTCTAAAATCACAAACTGTTTTAAAATATTTTAAACTTCATCAACGAGATTTAAAATACATTTTCTGGAAATTTTCGACAGAAATCTTGGCTAAATTTCTCCTGTAATAAGTCAAGTTGTTGTTTCGTATTCTGCTGCCAAACTCAGCTCTAGGCTATCCTCCTCAGTTTATCAGATGCCACAGACAACAGTATTATGTCACGACAGCCAACATTGGATCTCCATTTACAGATTACCTATACTTTGGAAGAGAACTCGTACGTATTTTAATCTATTGAACTAGCCTTGAGGCTAAGTTCTCTATTTAATCAGACCAGAAATCGCATTTTATGGTTGATAAGGGACTCGGTTCTTGTAATAACTGATGATACAGTTTGTAGGTATTAAACTAATCGAGGCAAACATTTCGAAAATTACACTGTCACAATATTGTGTCGAAATTGCTATTTTCAATTGCTGATCATGCGGTGGGATGAAATACATTGTTACAGTTGGTTGTGACAGGGTGATCGATATATATATATATAAGCTATATTCTTACCTGGAAGCGCAAAGTTTCTTAAATTATATACTTTAAACTTATAATCTGCTTATGCAATTTTATCATTTTGCATTCTTTTCCTACTTATTAGGCTCGTTAAATATTGATGAAACAGCAAAATGTGTTCTTTGTCGAGTTGATGATAGATATAAGATTTTAAAGTGCGTGTAATTTTTATTTACTTTTACGTAATTTGTTATTCATCGTGGAGACGTTAGAACGATTTTGGGAGGGATTTTTTTTTTTGAATGGATTGTCTCTTCCTATCACGATTTGAACATCTACACGTGAAGTTGGTTTCACAATAGCCTCTAGACATCTCCTTCCCTGGGGTACTGTTTCTGCTTCCGATACTGCAATATGGAACACGTGTTGTAAAGCACACAAACGGCATCAACGGGGGACAAATAGGGAAAAATTCTTCGAACATGTAACACTTCTTGACAGCTTCATAACAAGAATGTGTAGGCTGTTTGTATCTCAAACAGTTTCTAGATATGTTTGATCTCTTTCTCTTCTCACCTAGAAAATTATAGTCTGTCAATTGATAGACATTAGGTAGTAGGAGAAGAGCGATTGCTTTTAGACCTATTAAAGTAACGATTCAGACCGAAACTATCAATATTTCTGTAAAAAAAAAGAGCGAAAAAAATTATCTTTAAGTTAACATGAATCTTGTTTACTCGAAATTTTGTGTTATAATTTTTACATATATTTAAAAAAAATCAAAAGAGAGAAAATTTTAATACGATTAAAAATAGTTGTCAAGAGTCTCAAACTGTCAACTAATTTCGAATAATTAATAATAATTTTTTCTTTTATTTTTATTTTATCCGATTATTACTCAAGCAGATAATTAAAAATATTTTTCAATCTTCCAGCGAAAGTAATACAGATTATCGAGACAGAAAGAAAAAGGAAGTTTAAAGAAAAAAATAAAATATATGGAGGTTTGAAACGAAATTTTTGTCAACTTTAGTCCTTTTCATCCTTTCGTGTAACTGTCATGAATAACTAACTCTGGTGGAATAAATTTCTACATGGTGATGGAAAAACACAACGTCTACGGTTGATTTATCAGAAAGAGAGCTTGTTTGATATCTAGAAAACATAAAAATCGAAATAGTGCAGATTGTGGAATCGAGAAAGAATGTTATAATGCTCTCTCAGAATCAATTCGACAGCAACAACTTCCAGATCACATAGTTTTCGGATACGGCCAAAAATCAAGATTGAATACATTTTTAGTCAAATGAAGAAAATCAGTAAAAAAACAAACATAGTGTAGACAGTGTTTATAGATATTAAAATTGAGCATAAACAAAATTTAATAATCAATAAATTCATCTTGTTTATTTTTTCTCCATTAAAAAAAAAATACTATACTGTATAGACAAAAATCACATAAAATCAAAGGAATTTTCTCATTTAAATTATCAAAATTCTATATTTTTAGTCATAATTTAATTAATTTTTATATCATTTTTTTCTTTTCCATACTCTTTTAATATTAATAAATTCGTTAACTTCTGATATAGTTGACTCTAAGTTCATAAACTATTTTTCTTCTTTATTGAATTTTGTATTTATGGAAAACCTTTAACATTTCTAGTTAAAACATCAGGTATATTAATGAACCTATTTAGTTTTATTAAATTAACTCTTAATTAAGAAAATGAATCTCTCTCTCTCTCACTCTCTCTCTAGCTACAAGATAAAAAGCGAATCATGTATTTTAAATTAACTAGATTTTAACCTTAAAGAGAACTCTTTAATAAACAGATTCGAATATAACTTTTTTTAGATAAACATTTAAACTAATAATAATTAAACTAAATTAAAAAAAATTCGTAAAACGAGAAAAAAAATCGAGAACATTAATCGAATACTTATTACATTAATCGAAAGCAAAGAATTGAGATTTTCTTTTCGATTAATAATGTAATAAGAAAATAAAAAAGGGGGCTCTTTAAATTTTAAATGTAATTAAGTTCGCGTGATAAATGGAGTTTGTGATTCGCGATATTAAAGCTGAAAAGATATCCTTTAAACGATTGTTAACCTTATTTTGTTCGCGATTAAATATTTATAAAAATCTCTACAAAAAAAAAAATAAATAAATAAAAAAATTGGATTTGAACGACTTAAACAAACTCAGTTTCTTTTTAAAAAATTGTTTACCATTAGATGTAGTTATTTAGATTACTTTTAGGTAATAATTATCTTTTTTTTTTTTTTTTTTTTGATTACTTTTAGGTAATAATTATTTTTTTTTTTTTTTTTTCAATTTTTTTAATACAGGATAAACTGTATCACGATAGCATGTTTGATTTTTAAAGTTCTTTTATGCAAATCACTCTAGTTATTTTATTCTCAAACAATTATTTAAATATCGTTTACGAAAATTTAATTAGCTTAAATGGTTTCTGTTATAAAAATATTTGAACAATAATCGTTTAAAATTAAAAAACGTAATTTATCCGATACTTAAAATATTTTAAACACATAAATAGTTTAATAATTATAATATAGACTTTAATAGTTAAAAAATGAACAATTATTATTAATTTTCCGAATAAAACTTTTTATATAAAAATATAAAAACGATTTAGATTTTTAATGATTCGGTTGATAATAAGAAAACGTTTTAATAATGGATTTATTTAACTTTTCATCTAAGTGATTCATAAATTACTCTTGCATAGATGAGACATTAAAGTAAAGAAACAAATTAATGAAAGATGTCATATTAGGAGCATAGAAGCAATTTGTTATAGCGAATCCAGCATGTCTGACCGAACAGTTTGATTGCTGAATTCCAATGAAGAATGGCCGGATTTTTATACTGTTTCATTTATATAATGTTGGAGAATGATGTTAGAAGCAGTTTTTTTCCTTTTTTTTCGTAGCTAGTTCACATATATTTTCTTATTCACTATTAACACGCCCACGAAGCTTGTCGAGGATGTAACATTATTTATACACATTGTTGTACTGCCTGTCTCGAGTAGAATCGTGATGTACATGCCTGAAGATAATGGGCATACCCTTAGGTAGCATTCTTAGTTTCCTGATATGTTCGGACGATGCAGTTATTTAAAGTATTCGTATAACAGGATCGCAAATAGGATACACAATTATTGTCGACTCATGAAAGAAGAATTATCCTTTAAAGTTTAAGCTTTAGTTGATTAACTGAACATTATCAATTCTGAACATATAACATTAAAACTTATTGACAGTGTCAGGAGAGGTTAAGCGGGTTCTTTCTAGTTAACTACATAAGCATGAAGATAAAAAAAATTCGGAATTTATTATTATTATTATTTTCCTTCGCGTTTTATAGGAATAGGAGAAATTTAATATATTGCGAAAGATTAAGGATGAAGCTGCGATAATATTTTTAATCGGTTTTAAACGATCGCTTCATTTGTTATATTTTAATTAAAAACTTTATTTTTCCTTACTCTGCTACATCAACAGATTTTTAATAAAGTTGATAAACAACTTTGATCAACTCATTGGAATATTTATCAATCATAACCTGTTACCAACGAAAATTTGAATAAGTGAATGTAACAAGTAAAGAATTTTATTATAGAATATAAAATATGTTCATAAGTTAATAAATTATTTTTTTTATACTTTTCATGCAGTTAACTAGCTAGAGTAGTTATTAAACAGAGTTGCTATAATAATATCCATTTTATTTTACGAAAAAAAAGCAATTACATATCGATGCAATGCAGAAAAAAAATATATATATATATAGCAAATATTTACACCTATTCAATCCTTCTAAGAAAATTAAACAAATGTAACAACATCGAGATGAAGATTTATCCGCTTTCGAAGCGACAGAGTTCTATTACTAAAAAAAAAGAAATAAGAAAAACGTTTCTTCTTTAGCTTCTTCAATGTTAGATACATTTTATGAACACAAGAAAGATAAAATGCACCGTTTTCCGGCCACCAACCCGTTTTTAATAAGGAAATAGAAAATGATTTAGTGAAATGGCTGGCGTATCTTGAAGCATGCAATTGGAAATTGCAAAGGGCTGAATGTGGAGAACTCGCTTATGCATCATAAACAACATTCCTAACTCTTTTAGCACAAGATACTAAATTGAATTGAATAGATTTAATGGTGTAATTTATAAAAATGCAATAAAATTCTAAAAATCGTTCTAATATTACCCACAAAAAAAATATATTATTTTAAAATATTATTCCAATCAATCTTAATTTTCTCCTAGCGCTTTCAGCATTAATCATAGTTTATTTAGATAAATTATCTTTTTTTTTTTTTCGGACGAATCTTATTTTTTATTTTTATTCTGTCGTATAAACTACCACTCATTTACGTGATAAAGGTATAATAAAATTTGATTAAAATCGTATTTTTATTGAAATATGATTTAATCAAATCCGAACGAAGTGAATTCATTGAATTAGCAACATAGTGTAAATTAACAGATGTTACTCGGCTTACTTAATCATTAATAAGTAGAAATTAACCATTGAATTGTCTAACATATTGTTGCAGTTGTAAAGATGTAAAAGTGATTGTTGGCTTATTTGTAGTCGCAATCAAGCAAATTCATTTTTATGCCACTGATTCATTGATTTCTGCTGGATGTTTATAACCGTATTTTGTTAATTCGCCTCTGGTTATTATTAAATTTATCTTTCGCTTGATTTAATATTTGAAAATTAAAAATATTTTCAGATTGTTAATTAGATCCTTCTCTCCCTCTCCCATTTCTGTCTCTCTCTCTTCTCCTCCTAATTTAGCTTTGATTACGGAGAATCAACTCTTACAAACAATATATATATATATATGTTATATATATAGCGAATGTGCGTGGTTTAAAATATTTCTGTGCAAGAAATGATTATTAATGTGAAATATTAAAGGAGAAACAACTGGAAAAGTAGCTCTCTCTAAGTCTTCGAACTGTGGAGAATGAGAATTAATGCTTAATCCTTTGCTACGTGATCAGGTTTTTTAACAGAGATTCTGAGAGAATTTTCGAGTTCTTGTAAAGGTTTTGGTTTAATTTAAATTATCTCACGTAATTAGACATCATTATAAGCTTTAATTGGCTTAGTATTTATTATTATTATCGTAAAATTTATTAAAATTAAATTTTTATTTCAATTTTTTTCCTTTTTAATTATTATTTGAAGATAATCGCGTAAGAATTTTAAAATTCTAACTTTAAAAAAAAAATTCCAGAAAATTTGCGATTTTGTTGAGTAAACAATAACTTATAAAATTAAGTTTATAATTTTTTTAATTAATTTTGCGTATTAATAACAAGAATTTTCATTCTGTTTTTTCATTTCTTAAAAAATACAGATATATATAAAATTTCGAAGATTTTGATCGAGTTTAAACATAAATTTTAAAAGGGACGAAGACATATAATTATTGATAATTTAATTACTAAATTTTATATGAAGTTCAAAAAAAATATTTAAAGTTTCCTAAGACGATTTTTACTTTATTTAAGAGAAATTTTTAGAAGGAATTTATTTTATTCTGTTTTTTTCCACACGTTTAAAAAGATCTGAAACTTGCTACTTCGATTCTTTCACTTATATATTTTACGCATATAAATTAACTGATGTTTATGTTTCAAGAGATCTGAGAGATTAAATGGTGAAAGATTATAGTTCTCTAGCTATTTTTACTTGACTATAAACATCTTTTAAACTTTTTAAATAATAACTATTCGTGTATCGAATGCAAATAATTGTTATTCTCGATTGTTTTCTCTTTCAAAACTCGTTATCAAGAGATTATAACGAAAGATTTGTTGACAGACGTGTGTAATTTGTTTCGTGCGATTTATTCAAATGACTATAAAAATATTATTAAAATATAAATAATTTACAAATTAAAATTTATTCTCATTCTTGTTAATTTAAATTTACAATTCTAATCTTAATTACGAGAATTAAAAAAAATTATGCTGACCTTCTTTCATTCTCTTGTAAAAAAAAAATATATATATATATAAAAATAAACCAAAATAACGTTGATTTCCCACGAGTTTTTTGCGATTTATTATTTTTTAACGAATTTTCTATTACTAGAAAAATATTAAAAGAGTTATTAGGATCATTTTCAAATTTACATTTAAAAAAAATCATTATTTTTTTGGTTCTAATCAAAAATTAAATTTTTTTCCTTCTAGTTTTTCAAACGTTTTTAACCAGATTATATTTTTTTAATCTTTAGAAAAACGAATACAAAAAAGCATTATTATGCTATCTGAAATTAATTAAAATAAGATATTCAAAGATTTAATAAGAATTAAGTCTAAAAAAAGATATAAAAATATCACACTTCTTAAAAAAAAACTAATATAACTCTAGCTTTCGTTAAAGAAATGAAAATTTTGCATTAAATTATTAATGAAATAACTTTAAGAATATTTTTTACTAAAAATATATTTTTTAAATATTTAAAACTTTTCCATGATGCCACTAAATTTATATTGATATATTTTGTAACCTATATAAATACTGTATTGTGTTTACTTTTGATACAGTTTGCATTAAGCAATAAAAAAAAATACATTCAAATTCACGAATAAAAGTCAAAAGTTGACAGAAATTAATATATTTACTCGTGATTACGTGCAATTTAAACTTTCAATTGATTATTAAATGTCAGGAAAATTTAATATTTTATAATGAAAAATCTATTTTAAAAGATTAAAAAATTATAATTTGCGTGTTTTCAGGTTGCAAAAATTAATAACGAGAAGTATTCATAACAACATTGCGTTTTATGCAAAGAAAAAATATTTTCTTTGCATAAAACGCAATGATACTTCTCGTTATTAATTTTTGCAACCTGAAAACACGCAAATTATAATTTTTTAATCTTTTAAAATAGATTTTTCATTATAATTTTGGCAATTAAAAAGTTTTGATTATCCAGAATTTTGAAAAAACACAGAACAGTTATTCGTAACAAACTATATAAAAATAATACGATTTTTTTCCTGAATATGAATTTAATGTTTATTTATAATAAAAAAATAAAACCATAAATTAAAAAGATTATTTTTACTTCATTAAATTTTTTAAATTAAAAAAAAAAAAACATAAATTCCATGAATGTCTATAGACGTTTACTAACTGAAACTGTAAACATAAAATTTGCAATAAATTTAAAACTTTTTTTTTGTTTTATGAATTTTAAATTTTAGTAGTAGAAGAGATAGTAGTTTTTTCTTTTAAATTACGGTCCTAGAAAAATCATTAAAAATCATATATAAATTCAGAAAACCTAATTTAAAATGCATAAAAGATAAACAAGGTAAATATTGATATCCACAGTTCTATCGTTTTTTTCCCCCTCTCTCCACTTAATTTTTTTTTCTTGCTGATATTTTTTCTTCTGAAAGTTTAGCAACATCTAAAGAATGATAATTCCCGTGACCGAGTACATCAAGTTGGTCATGAGAAACCGTTACAACAACATCGACATGCTGCATCCGTCAAATTTAAAAAAAAAAAATCAGGAAAAAAAAATCAAATTAGAATTATCAAGTGCAAAATCGTGAAAGATAAGCTGTTATTTGCACCTTTCTACAAATTACGATGCAGCCAAGCACGTCTGAAGAAGAAGAAGAAGAAAAAATATTTGCACCTTTCTACAAATTACGATGCAGCCAAGCACGTCTGAAGAAGAAGAAGAAGAAGAAAAAAAAAATAAAAATTAAGAGAATTAGAAAATAACTGGGAAAAACTACCATAATGGATGATGCACATGTCAAGTTTATAAAAAATTCCGTAATGATTTAAGATCGTAATTTATTTATCACGTTTTAACAACAGAATATATTTTATAAAATCGTGCAATGAAGTGTAGACAAATTTATTTTAAATAACTAGACAAGACTACCTACACTTAAAATGATAATCCATTAATCAGATATGCAAATTATCCCAGCTGAAATCTTTTAAGATTATGTCGTGTAATAATGAGATGGTCTTATCTGAAAAATAATATAATATATTTTTAAGATAGGATTAAGCAAAAAAATAGTAAAATAAATAAATAAATGCCTAGTATATTATAAGAAGCAAAAGTATAATGATAACAGGCATTATCATAAGAACATAAGCTATTATTACATAATTAAATGCGTAAAAAATACGATATTATCATCTAATAAAATGTTGAAATTTAACCACATTTGATACCATTTATCGTAAATAGTCTGAAAATATTTTTTAATAATAAAAAATAAAAAATTTATCGATTTTTGTAACTCGCGTTTTTGAAACCAGAGAAAAATTTTCATTTTTTAATTAATATTTTAATTAGTTAATTAGTACTTTAATAACAACTATTAAATTTCTTGTCGGGTTTACCTTTTTGCAAACAAATTCTGCTATAAATAAATGGATATTGAAGAAACTGTTGAAATATTTCAGAATCTTGAATAATAATTTTTATCGATACTTTTCAATTTTCGTTGAAATCAGATAATTAGGATTTCGTTTAATTCTTATAAAGATTTTGATTACTTAAACTGGAATGATCGATAAGTTTCTTCACAATAATCAATCTGATTAACAGATTTTAATCGTTTATCACGATGGTTTTAAAAATTGTTAATTAGATAACGATTAAAATATACAATTATAAAATTAAAAATTGTATACAGTACTGTATATCTATATTGTATATCAAATATATCTATATTTATATATCCAAATATATATATATAGTGTATGTTAGAAATCAACAGAAATGAAATATAATGTAAGATATTGAATAATTATTGAAATATATAAATAAAAAAATGTTCCTTAGATTATATAGATTAGAAATGCATTCCTATAATTAGAAATAAAATATATGCCCTCAGAATTATCTTCAATGCATAATGTATGTAGGCTATGTTGAATAACAAAAAATAATCTATTAGGCTATATAGTTCTTCAGTTTATTACAGGGAAACTTCAGAAGATTGAATGTCTGCTATTTTTAAATGGATGAATATATAGGGGGTAATAAATATAACTTTAAGTTCAACTTTACTGGTATGACCATCTTATTAAATTTTATAAAAATCAATCAAATAATTCAAAAATTATTAAGGAGAAACTTTTTAAATTTGAACATCTGTCATTTTTAAATGGTTGCAGTGAGAGAATTAATTGATATGTCTTCAATAGCATGATTTTACTGTTAAATTTCTTTAAAAAATCTAATAAATATATTATTCTTAATATATCAGGATACATTAAGAAAGTTCAAAAGCTTGAACGTCCACTATTTTTATGGTAAATAATGCGACATAATAATGATCTTCAACGGCAGAACATCACTATCAAATTTCATGAAAATTTACTATTTCGTGTACTGATTATAAATATTGTATATTCTTATAGGAGAAACAACAAAAATTTATGGAAGATCAGAAATTACATAATTGTTGAAATATATAAATTAGAAATGTTTATGTTGAAATGCATAAATTGAAAAAAGTATAACGGTAGAAATGAGATGCACAAGAAATTGAATAATTCTCGAAATGTACAAACTAGAGATGTATTTTTGTAATATATATCGAAAAAATAAATGCTTTGAATCAAAAAGTGAAAAAAAATCTTTAAAATTTGCAAACTATAAATGCATTTTTGAATGTTATAAGCCAGAAAATGTATAACATTTTAAAATATACGATTTACAAATATATATTTATTTTTCTTTAACAGAGCGTATGCAATTCACAAACTGCTAAAACTGTTGAAATTTATGATAAAAAACAAAAATCTAATTCGAAATTTTATCTCGAAAATGTACAACTTAGAAATATATAGCTACGTAACTAAACTGGTTTATTTCAGAAATATTTTACGCTCATTTCTACACATCATTTTACTGGTTAGTTAGTTTAGTTGAATATCATTTGTAAATTAAAATTGTTAAAGTTGAAAAGCATGAAAAATTAAAATTATTAAATTTAAACCGAGTAAAGATATCTCGTGCATTTATCTTGACATTTTTAAAGGGTGAAAGTCTGGAAACTATTTGAAGATTTCTCAACAAATAAAATTGTTTTCTCTTCATCGCTAACTTGTTACTTTTTCGTCTGTTGCGTGAAAACAAGGCGAGAAGCAAATCTAGTCACGAAATGTTACAGTTATCGTCACATATTCTGCTTGGCCGTGCATGTTTTACTATTCACTGGTGGAGATGGCTGATATGAAATTCAATAAAATTCAAATGTACAGTGTGAGCAATCCTTTCCTATAGCCTGTCTAGTCAGCAGATAACAGCGAGTGTGTAAGTACGGACATGAAAGTTTACGACAAGAATTTAAATGCTCTCTTCTAAAATAAAGCAAAATGATATGGTCAAATCCGAAGAACGTGAATTCTCTTTCGAAGTAAATATTAACTGGACTGAATAAGTTAGATCCAGCTATCAAATAATCTTTCTCCAGAAGAATTATTTTACAATCGCCCTTTGTGTGCAAATGAATAAAAAAAAAAAAAAGCTGCATTCGCAAAACTCCGATCGCTTTACTGTTAGATAGTGCTTCTTTGTACATATTCGAATAACCGGCGATAAGTCATAAATTCTGCATCTTATTAATGACTTCGAGTTTTAAGAAAATTGAATTATATTAGAAAAAAAAAAAACTTTAAAAAATTTTGATTTCGCATCCCTGCAAGTGGCACATAAAGTTAACGATTTATAAAATTTAATACATTTTTAAAAAAAATTAAAATGCTGACTCTTAACTAGCGAACATAGTTAACGTTGTTCTCGAAATAAGTTTCGCATCTGTTAGAACTCTAACTAATTTAAAGTGTGAAAAACTAGTTAAACTACATACTATTTTACAGAAATTGGTACTTGATATATGTGAAAATCACTGAAGCACTTCGTATAAAGAGGGGGATAAAAAAAAGAATGCTACCCGTATGCGAAAACACAAATTACCTATTTCTTTGATGGGGACCAACTTTAATTTCTGAAACAAATTCGGAATCATTTCTCGGTAACGTACGATAGTTTTCTTCTTTATGATTACAGTGGAATTCTCGGTTTAACGATCACGCTTTTAACGTTTTCCCCTAAGGTAGGTCAAATTTTGAAAAGAGAAAAAAAAAAATAGTCCGGATTCGGCCGCTACAAATATTATTTAAATATCATACAATTTACGTTCTCTCATGGCATTTTTATGTTTAAAATTATTGCAGAGATTCTGTTAAACTAGCAGTTACGTTTTGAAACGTTTACAATTCTCAACAGTGCAACAATTCCGTGTCACGTAATTATAATTTAAGCTTTCTCTCTCTCTCTTAGTTATTTTTATTATTGTTGTTGTTGTTTTAATTTTGCGATTTTGTTTTATATTTATGATAAGTGAAAATATTTAATTCAGAACTAATTTCTAATGCTCGACGATTACTTTTTTTACTTACTAAGTCTGAAAATATTGGTTCGGCATTAAAGCAAAAAAATTAGTACAGGATGTTTTGAAGGTTATTGCAGAATCTAGTTTGATGTAAAGACATTTTTTCGTTTTAGACAATATATAACATTTCTGCTATTTTTCTATCATTTAATAAAGAAAATCTAATAATTTTTATATATGTGAGTATTAAAAGACATTTATTCAATCTGATAAACTTTATATCTGAGTTTGATTATGATTAACTTTTTTGATAAGTTTTATCTCTTAAATTACAAACTTATAAAGTATTTTAATGTTAAATTAAAACAATAGTGTTCAAATCAATTGCAAAATATCAACATTTATCTTTTTTCTTCTTTGTAACAAGTATTCTTTTTACTGTTTTTTTAGTAGTTTGCTCTCATCTAGAATATTTGTTCTAATTTTAATTAAAAGATATTAAAAAATGGAGATTTCGACACATTAATTATGTAAAAAAAACTAATCATTTACAAATAAATCAACACCCAAATCATGTCTGAAAATTTTATGGATGTGTGTTACAAAATAAAAAGAAGATAGAATCGAAGAAATATCGGAAGTTTCACATTTAAATCATCAAAAAATAGTCACAAAAAGTGTGTAAACGAAGAACCTTTGATGTTATAAAAATAAAGTGTTTAATTAAACTACGATAATAATTTTATCTTCTTTTTTATCGGTGTTAGTAATTATCATTATATATATCAAGAAGCTTAAACTTTAAGATAATTTAATAAACTCTAATTCTAGTCTGGGTTTTTAATGCCAAATTAAAGTAAGTAATAATAATTAATAGAAAATACAATGATATAATTAGTTAATCGATAAATTTATTAAAGAAATAAAATCATTTAATATTATTTATTTAGTTCAAACGAAAATTTTATATGCAATGTTGTACTTATTCATCAACTTTTAAACGAAGTTATAGAACAGATCAGAAATATTTTACTAGCTATTTTCGATGGAAAAACGTGATTTTTAATTTAATACGTTTAAAATATTTACATTAATTGCAATGGGAAAAATTGATTCGGATTACGAACTTTTCGGATCATGAACAGGGTCAAGGAACGAATTGTGTTCGTGAACCGAGGTATCACTGTACTTTATTTAATATATATCTACATATATATTTTACCAAAAACTTTTATAATTTAGTTTAGTACTTTTAATTGCATTTAGTTTATAAATGTTTATACTGTCGCTACTAAAACTGGAGAAAAATTATGTTTTTTTTTTCTTCTTTTTTAAACAGTAAAGTTAATAAATTCAAAAAATTTTGTGTTAATCACGCCGCGAAAATAAACATCTTTAACTTTTTAAAAGTTTAAATTAGTTTTTAAAAGAGTAATTTAAAAAAAATTCTTAATTATCATAATTAAAATTAAGAAACCTGTATCAAAAAGTTGTGATTTTTATCATTTGAAAATTTTTCGTAAAGTTTTCTTATATTTCAGATTATTTTTTAAAATAAATTAAAGCAATTTTAGTCGAACCGTAAACGTTAGCGATGATAATTAATTAATTAATAAGAAAAACAACACGATGATAAGACAGTTACAAAAAAGAAAAAATGAGTTTTGTTTCTTCGACTAATTTGGGAAGGAAAAAGTTGAAAATGTAATTAATAGTTACAAATTACGTTTGGAGATAGGAATAAGCATCTAAATATAGTTTCTAGACAGAAAATCCATGAGGTTCAATCACAATAATACCGGGGATTGTTGAAATGGTTGGGTTGTTGTGCTCCATTCGAGATCCCTAGAGACAGACGGACAGGAAAGCAAGATATTAGAGCGAGAGACAGAGAGAGAAGAGAAGAGAGAGAGAGAGCACAATCCCACAGACTCACCTCATTAGTTGTTGTCATATGACGTCATTTCTCACCTGATGATTAATTATTAAGTAATGCTAGCGCAGGCTTCCAGGCAGCGATGTTAGCAGGACTACAGAATTTTAATTAAGCCCTCTAGCAAGATGGGACAGGTGTTACAGGTACTTCACACCTCAAACTGATTGATGGGTTGAGAGTTTGGTACCATGGAGTACATTGTGTCAAAGGAGATTCAACTATCTTCGATAATACGTAAAGTGCGTGCTGAATTCTTTCATCCACATTCCTACAGTAGTTAAATTACTTATCAGAGTTTGAATCTAACTCTATCGATATAAACTATAGCATACAACGTAAATTCTTGTTTAGTTCGACATTAAATTTTCGGTTCTTAAATTATTTATGACGGATATTAATCATACTTTATGATTGACTTCATCGCTTGCTATTGTTTTTTTGTTGTCGTAAAGGAATGCTAGTAATCTTTATATATTTTTCCTTAATTTAAACAAATTTACGGACGAATGGAGACGTTTCCATTTATATAATATCAGTAAAATAAACACAATTAGAAAAGTTCCAAAATTGATATTTTTAATTTTTGATAACAGACGACGAATACCAACCACATCTGCGATTAATTTCCTAATATATATTGAATAAATTCAGAATAATTAAGCAAATTTTTAGTAAACTAATTAGCGAATTTTATTAAAAATTTATCTAATCTCTGTTTAAATATATCAAAATTTTTATGATTTAACCTAATTAGTTTTGTTAAGATATTTTCTTTTTTTTTTTTTCATTAAGGTAGCTGTAGTCGTATCGTTATGTAAAAAAAAAGAAGCAACAGCAACACAATCAAGCTAAGCTTCTTATACTAACTTAATATTATTTTTTTAATAAAAAAATTTATAAATATCTTATGCAATTTTAATGAGATTTATTGTGTAAATGTAAACATCGACTAAATAATTTTGAAAATGTATTATTGATCTTTTTATTTGGTATCAAACTGGCATTTTAATTAATACATTTTATGATAAATCCTAAGAATATTGTAAGTGATCGGATCACTAGTTGCTTAATTTTTTTCGGATTTGTTATGAATATAAACACAAAAAAAAATGCCCACGATGATAGTTTTTACAATTTTATTGTTTGCTTTGGTTGTATACAACTCTATTTTTTTTCTATCGAGCAGGAAAAAGTTTTAATATGATTTTCTCAACATCAATACTTCATACTTGCATAATTCTTAGCCATTGTTATATTGCATACATATAAAATATTTTTATCTAGAAAAATAACCGTGAAGTCGATACTGTCAACGATCACGAATAATTCCAGCAATTGTATATATTTTTTTGTCTATTTGTCGAAGTCGATCATCATCACCAAGATTCAGCAGTAGTTCTAAGATTCGCCTGGATGAACTTTACGAGATAAGAAAAAAAAATCTATAGAAAATGAAGTCCTTTTTTTTCTTTAATTTCAACATACCAATCTGCTTTCTCTTGTGAATTTCCCATGCTAAAGTTTGCCCATCAAGGAAACGATATTAGCTAGAATACTTTACCAGTCGCATTACTACCTAAAGGCACATAACCCAAAGTCTCGTACGACTCAATAAGACACTATAAAAATTTTCTTCTCTCTTAAATATGCTGAATAAAAATAGGTCTACGAATGGACCAAAAAAATTTTTTTACTAAATATCACGTGACGGGAAAAAGGGAAGTTTAGTGCATATGAGGTACGCGTGCAGTTTACAGCTTCAAAATGTCATAAAGTGAACACCTCTGTACTTAATAGATACCATAATTCATGGAGTTATTACTCTGTGACAGTTCCTTTCTCAATGAATAGGAACGAAACTATATTCGATGGAATGTTGTTGATATAGGAATGTCGCATACAGATGGCCAAGTGGCCTATTCTTCCTTAATCAGATGAAGTATAGTAACCAATTTTGGTCAAATTTTCTTAACAGCTTCCGAAAATGCTTTAGAAGCAACATATTTCTCACGAGAATAAACTTTCTATTTTAAAATTTCCCATTTAAATAAATTTCATCCGTGTTGAATTTATTAAGGATAAAATTTTCGTATATTTTACAGATTTTTTTTTATATAAATATACTTTGCACATTCATTTCACTATCGCACCGTTATTGATTTTCTTGTAATTTTTTTTATTTTTAGTAGAAAAAAATAAAAAAATTCGAAAAATTTTACTGTTCCCAACATTTATACTAATATAAAAAATTCAGGAAATATTTTTTTAAACAAAATTATAATTCTAAAATATTTTTTAAAATTCTTTATCTTTCCTTTAATCTCATAATTTTCTTATAGTAATAATATTTTATTTATAAACGTAGTGCAGTTGGGCATAAACGACAATAATGCATGTAATTCTAGAGTAGCGAATTTTTTTACAGGACACAGAACTTAGATTATCTAGTTCATAATTTTTGCCACAATTTAGCTCTCGCGGTCCAAATTAGTCACTCACTTTGCCATTTTAGTGTTGTAATCCTACCCTAATGGACATAAAAAGAGCGAAATTGGCCGAAAATTACAGCTGTCATTAATTTAGCCAGGCAAGAGTGTAAGAGTGCTATTCGTCTTCCTTCTCGTTTAGTTGCTAACAACAGAAAAACTATAGCCCAATCTGACAAAACCGACCCTAATTTCTTTTGGTAGGTGATCCATTTTCCTAGCTTTACAGTCCAGGTGGGAGGTGGATTATATGATAAAACACTACGTAAGCGGTACGTTATGCACGGTAGGACCGACTTTTTCCCTCTCTTTTTTGACATCTTATCAGAGTCGGTGTTAATCGAAGGAACCCCAGTCTCATTATGTCTGGATAGTCAGATCTCTGCATCACGCAAGATGGTTGGGATACATCGTGGGTGTGGTTCTTACTGTTGGGAGAAGTTTGTGCGTGTCTGGTACTCGCTCTAGATCTGCTGTGATGTTTTTATCTCTAGCTTTTAAAGACCTTCCTGATACTAAAGACAAGAGAAAGGCTGTGAAGAATGGGTAAAAGGTTTCGGTAGATATCCTATAGAACTGCACGAATAAACTGATAAAACAACTCGCGCCATATTGTTCTCACGCACTGACCGTTAGAAGCTAGTTTATTCTAGATTCCATACTGACTGCATATCTCGGTCATTGTTCTAGCACAGGAAATAAAACGAAAGAATAAAATGGCAATATAAAGCCGTATCCAGTTTGCGACTCGATTTATTATTAATTAATTTTTACAGATGCTAAGATTTATTATATAAAGGAATAATAATTCCATAAGCGATAATTATTTTAAGTAAATCGTACGCTCGAGAGTCGTTTAACGTTTATTCTGTGGATATTTACGTTGTTTACTGGATCTACTTGATTCAAGTATTGGCTTAAGTGAGTTTTAGATTATTTTAACCGTTGCTTTAACACAAAGAATAGGCTTACATGTTTCATAAACTTAAGTGAATTCTGGTTGAAGGGTTCGTTGAAATTCTCTACTATGCTTCGTAAATTGGGTTCCACATGAGACTGCAGGCAGCTGTTAGCATCACGCAAACTCGCGGTGGATTTGTGACTGAATCGCATTTTTTGTTTGCCTCCTAATAAAAGGAACAGCTGAAAAGAAGTTATCGTCAGACGATTGAGTTACCCTCAACTCTCGTTCTCTTTTCATTTTCTGCTGAATGACGAATTTCTTTTCTCTTTCTCAAAATGACTTCTTATTCGGATCAAATACTGATAGACAAACAAATGAGATTTGGACATTTTTTCCCTCCTTCTTCTTCTTTTTCTTCTCGACTAAAGTTCCGAGACGATTGAGGATTGAGGTAAAAATATATCAAACACCTTTATACAAAACGTGCGCCTGTTCAGCTGTCAAGTTTACGAAACTTGGGGACAAAGGTAGGCGAGGTCCGCGCCACACCCTACTAGAGGTGCTGTCAAGACAAGGAGCTACTATATAACGTGTAATACTTGATAACATATGACAATGTTGACGTGCCGAGCAGGGGAGGTTTAGCAATTTGTAATAACTCCACCTATAAGCACAGTATGTTGTTTTGTTGCTATAAAAGCCTAACGTATACACACACCACATATTTATATATATATAGCGTTTTGTTCCCCCCAACGATTTTCGATAGCTGATTCAATGACTGCTGCGTGACTATTTCCAAACGTCATTAACGCACTAAATCGTGGAACTAATATACAAGGATGAGGTTCTACCATTTTCAATAATTTACGCTAATAGCAGAAAGAATATATCAATATCTATTGTCAGCACGCCATTACACGAAGAGTAAAAATAATAATAATAATAAATTATACTTGATTGTAATAACTGTTTCGAACGACTTTGCAAAAGAGATTTCATCTGGGACCGTAATACATAAATTATAAAGGATAATATTCTGCCGAATTTTACTTTAATTTGTTTTAGGTACCATATATCTTCTCCAGAGAATCAATTTAGTCCCATAGATTTAAATCTTTGCTGGAATGTTTTTCTTCTAGTTACTAAAATAAAAATAAAAAATATATATTCAAAATAACTTTTGACGATAAGTCAGGAATGTGTAGATATCATTTCAGATATCAAGTAATCCGTTACAAAGTTTTCGTAGAATATTAGTCTGGAAAATGGTTTCCTAAAGCAAGTCACGTTTTAGACATTCTGCGATGAGTTATAACAGTAAATTCATAGGAGAAGCGATACCAATCAATAATTTTACATTTTTTCTTTCATTTTTTATAGAAATTTTTAATATACTTCGCCATATAAATAGATTTATTACATATTTTCTTATCAGTCTTATTAACGACACCACTGTAGCATTATTCAATTCATTAGCTTAGAAAATATTCCTATAATGAAGTTACCATACAATTATGGAAGCATATAACAGGTCTAACTCAGATTATTAGCTGAATTTGC
The DNA here is from genome assembly GCA_000484575.1 of Olivierus martensii. NCBI lineage: Eukaryota > Metazoa > Arthropoda > Arachnida > Scorpiones > Buthidae > Olivierus > Olivierus martensii. The sequence continues at coordinate 41,445 of AYEL01051264.1, read as the reverse complement.
AAGATTGTTATCAACGGAAATAGTAGCATATAAATGTTAACAAGCTATATAATTAGGAATCTTTACATTACTTATGAGGTTAAAGCAAATGTTATTCAACAAACACTTAAGAACTGGACTATCGAACATTGACATAAATTTAGGTTCAACGAACAAGTCTGATGTAAATACTTCACTTGGAATCGCATCATTACAGATGTTTTCAGAAAAAAAAAAGGATTGTATGCAAGCGACTTTAGATTATTTCCATTCTTTATTATAAACCATCCATTTATGATGTTTGCGTGATGTACGGGTGCATTGTGTTGAAGAAACAAATAAACATATCTGACTGATAAAAGGGGAAAAAAAACGTAAAATATATACCAAAATAATATTCATTCACTTAAGTATAAAAGAAAATCCTGTTCCGTTTTCCTCGACATCAAAAATATTCAACTCTATTGAATTATTGGAATAAAGCGTGTAATGAAAGTTATTAGTAACGCTATCGTGTTTGACGAACTTTACCAATTCTCTATATGTGTGTCATTCATAAAGTTTTGGCATGGCATTTTAAGTGGTTAATGACACTAACAACTGTTTGATGTGTCGCATTGAGATTCAGTTCTTGCTTAATTTTGTTTCTAGAGAGGTTTTCTTTTGACACAACTTGAATAATTCATCATCTGCCACTAGACATCAATTTTTGTTTCTGTCTAGAGTTTGATTTTTTTTTTCTTCTTCTTTTAGATTTTTGGTGTTTATTGAAATATTACTGTAAATCCAACTTAAGTTTCCTTTTTTATATATACATTTTTCTTTCTTAAAAAGACGAAGGATGCTTAAAACTTGAGATATTTCCTGACAGAAAATTCTAAATAACGCGTTTTGATACTCCATAATCTTCGCGTTTGATTTGTTGAAAATACTAAGAAAAAAATAATAATAATAATTTTTTTTCCCGAATATTTTTCTTCCTTAATGTAAAATTTTGTTACATGCATAGCATCAGTGAACTGTAAAAATAATCTATTGAAGTTTAGTTTTAAAGATTTCTGACAGTTTTTTACACAATATGCCAAAATTACTGTAGTTATCGTGAATATATCACGTCTTCTCGAGAATATTTTTTAATGAATTTCAAAACTTTCTCTTCGAACTTTCGTAATATTTAAATTGATATTTTTTTCGATACCTTTGCATTATTATTCAAAGAAATGCGTCTATACTTTAAATTTTTTTCTCCTTCCTTCTTTGCTTTGGTTATAAAAATGGAGACGACGCTGATTATAAATAATGGGGTTTCTAGAAAGTGGATAATGGCCCGGCAGAGTTACTACTGTTTATAAAGAATTGAATTGCAATGCGAATTTTCTAACAGAACAAGAACACAAATCAAAGGTCAAGAGATCGAAATAAATTGGAAAATGAGTGACTACTTCACCTTGCCAAAGGCGTCAGCGGCATAAGAACAAACATAACAAACAACCAGTAGATTTATAACGTGAATATCGTCATGGAAATACTTATTGATATTCAACAAGTGTAATCAAACGGAAGAGTCTCAAGATTCCGAAGCTTCTCTCCCGGCAATCTTTGCGCTGGCAATTACCGAAACCCTTCTGAGATAGAATACCAACTACTCCGAGGCATTTTATGCTAGTCACGTGATGCAGTGATTACTTGTTGACGAAATGGCAATGATTTGCTAGTATCCATTAGCCGATCCTTTATTAACAATCTCGGTTATATGGGTCCATTTTTATAATCATTTTTTTTTAACGTTTTAAAAATTATGTAGATTTTTATCGACTTTATCAATGAATCTGCACGAAGATAATTTCGATAATTTATTTCATATGTTCATTCTTAAAACGTACGAGTTATAAATTAATGGATTAAAAGTGTTTATAAAGATTTATCGAGGTAATGCAGAAAGCGAGCAAATTTTCGTCGGTTTTCTGTTTCTTTTTTCCTTAATTAATAATAATAATTCGTTCGAGTTTTGATTAATCAAATATATTTTAATCAAACTAAACTGTTATTTTAAAGAATTTTGAACGAGACTAACGAAAATATCAATTTTTTTTCTTCTTGTTTTTTTTTTAGTTAAATAAATTACCGGTTTGCATTTTCGCAGTGCATGGCTTCTTCTATGAACGATGGTGATCCTCCAACAACGTTGTCATCTCCCTAGATACTCTCTAGCATCTAGCATCTTATAAAGAAGTTCATCAATATTCAGTAGGAGACATCATTTTACTCATTTCCCCTCTACCTTAGCACCGTTTTATAGCTAGACATTATAACCTGTGAGGGAGAAGCTTTAGTGCCTCAATCCTTTTTCCGACATGAAGCTAAACGGGAAAGTCCGCTTTTATTCGGTACACTTAATCTTTATTTTTATCTTTACGTTCTTATTGTTAAAAAGTCTACTATAGACTCGAGTTTGTCTCACTCTGATCGATGATAAGATTACTATCGCTACCACCTTGACCAATTATCGTAGTTCCGGCAGGGTTATCAAACAGGTTGGATGAACTCTGACCCCGACTCCATCATATCTTTTCTTCTTTTTTTTATTTTCTATCTCTTGCATAATCCAGATTAAGCATTAGGACCGTTCAACTAAGAAAGAATTCGCTCTTAAGTTGTAGTTTTATTTCGTGTTCTTAAATTTTTTAAACGTCTAAATGGAATTCCTGCGACTCAAATTTTTATGAGTAGGTTATTAAATTGACAACAGTATTATTACATCCTCAGTAAATTCTACGAAACTTTGCCGTAGTAATGGCGGTTATTCTACGAAATTCGACTATTATGGAGTAATTTACGTTTATAACGAATACATAAAGATGAATTTAATATTCAAAGCGGGCATCAACATCTTTCACTCTTCATTTTTTAATTTTTTTCCAAAGATTAATAGTTAAAAATAATTAAATAGCATTCAAATCCATCGCACCATTATAGGCGTCACCCAATTTGCAAAATCCCATAAAAGAAATTCTTCAGAATTTTTTTTTTCAACACTTTTTAGGTCTGGCTGTATCCTTTGAATCCCTGACACGTTTTCGAGACGCCTGCTTATAAGTTATTGCAAAATAAGAACAAAAGCTTTTTGTCTTCAACTATAAAAGAATAACTGTAAGAAAGAGTGCCTTTGGATATACCATCTACTTAACCGACTATGATGGTCTTAGGTTTTATGTAACGAGCAGCCAACTACTAGAATATCAGACATTTATCAGTTTATTCTCAGATATAAACGTATACAGAGAAACTAACTTGGTAAAGAAAAAAAAAGAATTCTTTGTTATAAGGATGGTAGTTTTCTTTAAAGATTCCATTTCTTTAATTATATGTTATATATATATATATAGTAATGCTAGGTAGTCCAGTAATATTTATTAAAAGCAGTCTAGAAACTTTCTACAATAAGCATTCTTTCGTAAAAATTCTAAACAAAACTTAAAATAAATCTACTTCTTATAAGTGAACATTCCATTTTGAAAATGAATTTTTGTCTTTTTCTTTTTTTAATTTTCTCAACAGATTCTTTTAACATTTATATTGCTACGGAATTAAACTGTCGTAGAGAAACTTTAGAATTTTTTAAGGGTTGTTTTCATTCATTAATGCAATGTGTTTTTTAATTTTTTATTTTTATAAAAATTTGAGAAACATTTTGCATTCAGTTCTGACTATGAATGAAATGACGAATCCTGTCAAAAGCTATAAGGATATTGTCACTCAAGTTATGCGACAGCTATCCGAAACGTCCGATGTATATATAGAACCTATATATCCTTGGTTTAAACTTTACAATCTTTTCAAACAAATGAAAAATTGACATTTTCAGCCTCGAGCCTTATTCTCCATATATATATTTATTTATTTAGAAATATATAAAATATTTTTGGTTTTTTTATTTTTTTATATATTATACATTGGCTTACATTTATATAAATTCGAAACAATAAATCTATATATTACATTGTTGGCTTCTAAAGCGGTCTTATAACTTATGGAGAAGGATTGATCTTGTTTTAAAAAATTGCATTTTAAGCATCATGTTCCGCATAAAAATATTAGGAAACACTAAACAAATATTTTTATCTTGCATATATATATATATATTGCATTGTTTGTCTGCATTGTCATTTCAACCAAATACTTTGATCTATTTATCTTGCATATATATATATATATATTTAAAAAACAAAATTTATGAAATATTGAAGATGTATTTTCCAACCCGTACGTTCGATTTTTCTCTTCATTACTACCACATTGCTGAAGTTTGATTAAAACAATTTTATTTCCTCGATAAGTTGCTATTAGTTAATTCGAAAAATTTTTAAATCTGACCAGAATTCTGTATTTTAAATTTATTTTACTACAGAGAAAAAATTAGAATGCAGTACATCGTTTAATATTTATTTCTTCAAAACTTGAACGAGAAAAATATATATTGATGTAACGAATTACGAAACTGTAAACAAGCGTAAACAAATCTAATAAACAATTACTTTTTGTTATTTTTTATACGTAATAATTAGATTATGGACTTAACAAACAGAGAATTTTTAGCATAAAATATAAAATTTTATAAACAAAAATACGTTCATCTCTACAAACATTTATATTTTACGAATTAAAAATAAAATGCATTATTAATATACTTTATGTTTAATTTCGAAATGCTTACGTGTTATTCTTATAATAAATAGAGTAGAAATTATATAAATAAAGGAAACGGTTCCGTATTCATTACTCACATTGTTTATAGACAGCTTGAATGTAGAGCATGTTATGCATCGTTCTCTTTATCTAATGTGTCCATTCGTGTCAGATGGAACTTTAGTTGTAAAATTTAACATTTTAACATTTGAATAAAAGCCGGAAATAGTGACGTCACATCCTGACGTAATCAGAAGATCCGTGAAGTTGTTTCCTGCCGAAGATAACATCTTTCAAATCGAACCTTTTGTAATGGGAAGTTCTCAGACTTTAATGAATAAACATATCCTCTTAAACTTTAATAAATTATAAACATCGTTTCTAAATTCTCAAATCATTGTTGCAAAATGTCAAGTTGTAATTTAACTTTCTTAATTTTTTATTTTTTTTTTTAAATTTTTGCGTGATGGCTGTTAACGTACCGAAAGCCAAATTTAAATGAAATTTTTTTTTCTGTAAATATATTGGAAAAAATAAAAATATCTACAAAAGAATTAAATGCATAATTCTTAGAATAAATATATATATTTCCAAATATTGTAACTTCATGAAATGAATTTAACGCTCAAAAAATTTTTTTACTGCTTATAAAAGAAATTATTTAATTTTAATTCTTTTAAGTTATTCAAATATTTTCTTAAATAATTTGTTAGCAAATTATTTTTCTTATAAAAAGAAAAAAATTAAATTTGTTTATTAAAGCAACTACGGTATTAAGTTTTTAGCTTGTTTCAAGATGAATATTAACAAGAAACCGTCATCATCAGTATGTTAACCTGTAATGCATTTTTAGATAAAGAGAAGCAGGAGAGATGGAGAGAGGAAAAAAAAATATTTAAAAAAATTATTTTCTCTCAATTTTTAAAAATAGACATTTTTCGTGATTAAAATGATTAATGATTAAACTTCAAAATTACTTATAATTAAAATTTCGGGTTTTATTTACTCGAAAATTAAACTTGTTGTTGTTGTTGTATGGAATATCGCTCGTTGTAAACAACGTTATTTACATCTCTCTCTCTATGTAATCTTAATTCACACGAATATCGTGCGTTTAAAATTAAAAAAAAAAAATTGATAAAAAATAATAATAATGGATTTATTTATTTTTTCTATGAGTGATATGGGTTTTAAACTAATCCGAACAACAGAAAATATCGCGAAATAATAAATTCTTGTGTCACTATCGAAAAATTTAATTTTAAAACATCCAAACGTCGTTCATTAATGCATTTCTTTTTTTCCCTCCTTTTTATTTTATTAAACATAGTCAAAAGCTAATTTTTTTTCTTTCTACAACATTGAATTTCTCCCAGAGAAAATTTTTAATAAAGACGTCATTACTTTCACTTTGTGGATGCTGCATTGCATATTCACACACACACACACGCAAGCACACATACACACACACTGACGGACATATCGAAATAGGTTTTATATTGTTGAATGCATCAAATATATTATTAAATCCGTCTTATTGCAAGTTGATTGAACCTCGTCAAAGAAACGTCGGAAATATTTTTCTAATAATCGTTGGCAAATAAAAATTGACGAAATATTCCGAAATTTCATTCAACATAGAAAATTGGCTTCACTTCGTTCTCTTTCTGGCTTATTAGCAAAAATCTTTTTCTCTAAAGAGAATTTTTATCATCAGCAAAAGAGAGACAGAGAGAGAAAATGTCGGATAAATGACGTCACTGTTGCTAAGCGACCAACGAAAGAATAAAGGAAGGGAAAAAAATAAATAAATAAAAAGCCAAAGACAGTTAAATGTCTGGAAAGTCGAAAAGCTTCTGATTGCCCTGTCTCTGAACCGTGAGTTTTATATACAATCTTCAAACGAAAAAGTTATCTAACGTTTACTGTGCTTTTTCCTTTATAACTGTACATCAAAATAACTGACCAGTTCTATCCAACAAAATAATATCTTTCTTTGATCTGAAGTTATTCCGGGATGAAGATTCTCCAGCATCCAGCATCTTCCGACAACAGTAAACTCGTTTGGCTTATTTACTACTCGACTCTTTTCGATGTAAACGGTAAAATTTCCATTTAAATTTATCCGGAAAATAACTTTCTCGATAAATTTCCGACATTTTTAAAAATATATCGCATTACGGAATTTAAAAATTGTCTAGACGGGAAAAAATAAAATTCTCTCAATTATTAAGATTTTTCATTGATCTGTTTTGCTTTTAAATAGTAAAATTAAAGAAGAAAAAGAAGAAGAAGGGGAAAAAATAAAAGGAAGATGGAGAGTATTTTAAATACCAGTATTTCAGAATATTCTGCATTTTAAAAGGGCAAAAGGATTATGTAAATTACTTAGTGTGTCCTTATTTAATTACACAGAATTCAATTATACGAATAAGAATTCTTTCAAGATCGTCTTTGAAAATTTTAAAATATTTAAAACTTACCACGAATTTGAAAATCAATTTAGTACATGTTTTAAATGTACTTCCAGATTAGATCATAAAGGCATCTCTTTAGATGCTAAAGGAAAAAATATTTAGTTTTTTTCTCTTCGTAATAAAGTGATGGTTAATTAAGAATTATCCACTTTCTAAGAAGATTCATACGCATCAATCAACTCGTTTCATTAAATCTTTCCTTGTATATATATAGGCTACATATATGCATGATTACTTAAGAGTTAAAGAATGGCACGAAAATTTTTTAACTTCAGTAAAAGGTATTGTTTGCGCCCACAGCTACTAGAACAATCACTTGTGAGAATAAAAAAGAACAGAATAAGAATCAAAACCATTGGCTAATATCTAGTTCCATCAATCTTATTCTCTCCTTACTTACAATGATGCCACAACTTCTCACTAGATAATCGTACTGTCTGCAACGCACATCCATTACGACACGAATTCTGTCATGATAATGAGTCTGTATGTATCACGTGATATGTTTTCGGCCTACCTACCTGTCAGCCTAGCAATGAGGCGTGGCCTGCTGATCTAGATCTACATGCTATGCTAACTTAATGGTGAAAGATCTTGTTCGGTCCGAATGCTCGATTCACACATATCGCTCCCTCTCTCTTTCTCAGACTACAGTCGCTAATCTATTTTATTTTTCTATTCAGGCAACCATTTTTTCTTTTTTTATCTTGTTTTTTGCACTGTTCTTTCTGCATCGAACCTGATTAAATTAATCAAACTCATCATCACCATTCAATTTTTACAAAAGGAAATTTTCTGTTTGCAAACTGCTAAGAGGCATTTAACTGCATATTAGCGCTTAATTTACTGATCTTTAATTAAGTAAAACAATGTAGCGATGACAATTTTTCTCGTTTTTTTTTTTTAATCTGTTATTTTATTTAATCGGATATTTAATTTAACGATATATATGTATACATATTCAGGAAGAAAATCGTTTCGTAACAAGGTTAATAGGATGCTAAAATAATAAGAAGAAGAGAAAAACAATAAACGTATCATTTAAATCTCCAAACTATAGATATCTTTTATCAGTTTTGCTGTTGTTTCAAAAACATTTTTCCACAATAATCCTTTAAAATAATAGAATATTTTTCATACTGTATCAAACTTGTTAGAATCGGATTTAGTCGACAAATCATGTGTATCGAATCAAAAATGAAATTGTTTTTCTATTATTATTTTTATTTTTTTCATAAAAAATAATAAGAATATATTTAAGACCAATTATTAAATATATTTTTAAAAACCAATTATTTTTTATTACTTAGTGGTTAACGCTAGGAAAACCGAGATGACAAACACGCTTTTTGCCTTATTTAAATTATCCCAAAAAATCTACAGTCTGTCTAAACTATTTTTTTTTTTTACTGACATTTTGCAGATGTGAATTATCACGTTACAAATTAGGATTAGAGTATATGTGTTTAATATTTTTTTATTTTTATTTTTCAAATTGTATGCGGTATTTTTTAAAGCATAAATTAAATTCCGATCGTAATGTTCTGAATTTTTTTCTATATATTTATTTGTAACCGCATAAACTCGCTTAATTATAAATACAACGATACTTAAAAACTAGCTTAAACTCAAAACAAGTTTTATGAGGTAGAAATCCTGCTTAATCATTATTTGTTGGTAAAGTTCAGAGGACTCTATTCATTCGCTATGTACTATGAATTGAATAGAATCATCCAAACTCTATTCAATTACTGGCAGGAATAAAAAAATGAAAAAAAAAATATCGTTATGTGCAAGAAATTGAATAGTCATCCAGTCTTCAACTCTATCACAAAAATAGACAAAAAAAAATTGTTGTTTTTATGGTACTGGATACTGAATAGAGTTATGTAAACCTTACTCACTCTCTATGATAAAATATATATATATACTGTAATTTATACAAGAGATTGAATGTATTCATTTAAATTTTCTCGTCTTAACACAAAAAAAGACAAAAACAAAAATATTGTGACTAGAAACTGAAGTGATTCATGTAAACTTCCCCACTCTCTACCATAAAAAAAAGACAAAAGCAAAAATATTGTCACTTATATGCTAGAGACTAAATAGAGTCATGTAAATTTTACTCGCTCCTTAGCATAAAAAAATGACAAAAGTATTGTCACTGTATGCCAGAGACTGAATTGAATCATATAAATTTTTCTCATTCTATTATAAAAAAAACGACAAAGCCTCTATGTATTAGACTGATGAATACAGTCATCTAAACTCTACTTATTTTCTAGCACATAAAAAAGGACAAAATATATAACAGTAACAATATTAGATCTATAATTTTCTTCTACTAATCTATTATAATGTAAATGTTGCTTTTGTGTCGTAAAAAAAAGTCATTTCAATTACTGTTACAAACGAGTAAACACGTGTTGTTTATGTTAACTTTGTAACGTCATCCACGAAAATAAAAAAGATTATTACATTTAATTAAACTTTTTCATCAAATATTAAAAAATTGCATTCATATGAAGCTTTTATTATAATTCATAATTTATTAATGCTTTTACCGCCAGAGAGGACTTTCGAACCGATGGTGGCGGCTTAAAGAGGTTTGACTGTAATTACTTATTTTTTGTTATATTTATATAAATGAAATCGATTACTGAATTGCCTTGTGTTGCATTTGTCTAAATGAAATCGATTACTGAGTACTTGCGTTTCATTTGTGTAAATGAAATCGATTCCTGATCTACTCGTGTTTCATTCGTCTAAATGAAATCGATTACTGAGTACTTGCGTTTCATTCGTGTAAATGAAATCGATTACTGATCTACTTGTGTTTCATTCGTCTAAATAAAATCGATTACTGAGTACTTGCGTTTCATTCGTCTAAATCAGGTAAATGAAATCGATTACTGAGATACTAGAGTTGCATTTATGTAAATGAAATCGATTACTGAGCTATTTTTGTATTGTATTTGTGTAAATTAAATAGATTATTGAGTTTATTTGTATATTTGTAAAAACGAAATAAATTTACACTCCAGTTTTGTTTTTGTGCCAAATTTAAAATGAATTTTAAATTTTGTTTACCAATTTTAAAGTTTCTTCTAATTTACCTAGATCATAAAGCACAAAAAATAATTAAATAAAACTAATTCTCTTTGAAAGTTTCTTTTGCCCACTGCAACAATAAATAAACAAAATCATTCTAATTTTAGTAGAGCTCAAAAGATTAATAGAAGATTAGAAACTGGTACCAATTAGTAAATCTAATCTTCTTAGTGAAAGAAAAGGTACATAAAAGATATATATCAAAGATTTTTTATTTTATTTTATGATAATAAAACTTTATATTAAATATAATTCTATATTTTCTTAATGAAAATTCAAAATACTTGCAATTTTATATTCATTAAATGAATACACAAAGAGAACTTTTGTAGTATTTTATATAACATTTTTAATATTTATGCAGTTCAGTAATAATAATGCAAAAGATTTAATTGCAAAAAAAAAAAACATTCGTTTCAGTAAAGTATACTGCAATCTTTTGTTATTATTTTTAGTACTTTCAACTGAACTCAGCAAACTTATAAATTGATTAGCACTGGATGCCATTAAATCTCAATCTAGAATGAAGTGGCACTTATTCAATTAAAGTGTGTTTAGGTTATATCTAAACGAAATATAATATTTTTTTTTTTATTTTGAACGCAGCCATCTTGTCATCTTTGCTGAAGTTTACTAACCTTGTACAAAGTTCAAGTATTAGCCGACAATAAAATTGTAGATATAAAATATTTTATAAGCTTAACTGATTTCTTTTAAGTATTTTTTTTTTTTTAGTTAGACTTACAATAGTTAGCTATTGAAGACATGCATGCATGAATACGAATTTTTATGCATGAATAGAGTATAAAGGATATAGGTCAACAATATACGTATCTATGGATATTATAATAAAAATAAGACGATCGAGATTTATAAATCAGGAAAATTTTGTAATATTTTATTTAAAATTGATCTTTTTTGGCCATTTAAAAAAAAAAAAGTGGCAAACTAAACAGTGAAAAGGTTTTGGAGTGTAGTCAACAAGTGTTGTTTGACATACACAGAAATTGATGTTTTCCTTCTTTTGTTTGATTTTAAATTGGATCATTTCTGAAGAAAGAACAATGCAGTATCACAGAATTGGTAATTCCCTAAAGAATTGAGTAATTACTAACATTAATTGCCGTTTTATTGATCACTTTTTGGCCAGATTTTAATGAATTATTGTACTGAATTTTATTGTTAATTTTTAAACATTTTAAATTTTTCATACCGATAATGTAATATAGACTTTTCCCATTTCTGTATACATCTATACGTGTTTATGCATCTTACATCAATTTATTCTTATTAAATATGGATGAATATGCAAAAAAAAAAAGATCTAGCGCCATCTATCGGTTACATTCTAAGCTAAAAATTACCTAAACATATAATCTGACGTTAATTAAAAGCAAAACGAAAGAAGAAAGAAATATTCTGATAATTTATACATTTGGATGCATTCAATAAATTATATGTTGCTTCAGTTGGCATATTTATCTTGCCTCAGCGGAGTGTATACTTTAACGATTCTGTTACATTTACAACAGGTGCTGCAAGGAGTTTAAAGAACAACAGCTGTTATCATCATCAGCAGCAAAAAAATTCGAGAACCGCGAACAGAATCTTCAGGTTAAAAAGGATATAAAGTTACTTCTCCAAACTTGTAAAAGTTTTAACGCTTACTGATTATTGATCCCTTTCTTTTCTGTTATTCCATTATCTTACAAGTATCACTCGAATATTTTTTGTTGTTTGTTTGTTGTTTAGTCTTTAGTTTTATTCCAGTTTTGTTAATTTTAGAAGTACTTTTCAACCTAATATAATATTTTCTACAGTTTCCACTCTAATGTCTGACAACTGAAGGTAGAAATGTCGTGATGTCCATTTAGCATGCCCTGTTTATGACCTGCGACAAGTGAAATTTGTTGTCACTAATCGCAAATGTTTGTCACTCAAACTGAGAGTTATATTTATTTAATCATAATTATCTTACTTCATAAATATGTATTTATGAAGTAAGATAACTATGATTAAATATATATAACTCTCATTCAATGATTCATAATTTTTATCTATAGATTAATGCATTATTAAGATGCAGAATGTAAGAGAAGATGCATCACAACAAACACACACATTTTATCTATTAATCTAATGTCGATTAATCGATAATTATGGAAAATTTTCGATAATTTAAGAAGATTTACGGTATATCAAGTAGAAAAACCCGCTCTAAATTAATATAAATTCGTGCATAAACTCGCAATCGAACGTTTCGTAATGAGGATTGAATTACTTCATTATAGGAGAATTATAATGGAAAAACATCTTTTGTGACACATTTTAGATTAGTTTCAGTTTAAGAATTATAGTTTCTCATTACTTATCTAGTATTAAATTACAAGAATTAGTAAAGTTGTCTTTGACGGCTTTACTATTCTTACAATGTTGGTAATATCGTTTGTTTTCTGTAAGAAAATCGTAGGAATCGTTAATGTATAGCAGCATTAAATCTTTGTTTGTTTTTTTCCTGTTTTCTTCTTGATAATTATTAGCTAAGAAATTACATAAATTGAAATATTTTGTTTACCATATTGTTATAAAAATACTTAGAATTTCGCTTTAAACTTTTCATTTTTTTTAACGAAGTTCTTTTAATTATAATTTTCTATACATAATATATAATTAAAATATCTATTTTTATTATTTTATGCAATTTAATTATTATTTTTAATAAATCCCTGCTTGTATTTTTTATTTTTTAAATATTCTTTTTTATTTTAATCTTCAAAACTGAGCTGTATAATTAAATTTTTATTTGGATATCTACATGTTTAAAAATATTTATAGATTTTTCATAAAAAAATATATGAAAATTAAAAAAAAAATTTTCCTTTTAATTAATAAATGAATAATAAGTTTAATTTTGTACTGCTTTAGCTTCTCTGTATAATGCAATTTTCTGCAATTGCTCTAGTGCATTCTATACAAGAATAAGTCTCACCAATCAAACACGATTATGAAAATCGCTTTACATTCTATTTAGAATTTGTCTGATGAATATAAGCTTTAGTAATTTAATGTACGATTTATTCAAATTATTCTGCAATTAGCGAATTAATCGAATCGATAGATGGATAATAAAAGTAAGCTCCTACATCAAATCCTTTTATTGCAACAGGTTAAGTAGTTTGTAGAAACAAAATATTCAAATTTTAATGTAATTTTACAAGTTTAACTTTATTAATCTAATTAATTACAGTATTTATAAAGTTAATGTAAATAACTCAGAAAGTTATTATTGTTACGTAAGCGATGACGCAATAATTGAAAAGTTTACCAGTTTAAAAATGATACGTCAAAAGTATACAATGGCTTCTGACGTTAATGTTCTTATAATACTGAAGTTCAAGACTATTTTCTATGATATTTTTTATTTTTTTTTTTTTGTCAGGATCTATTTCATATTTTCCAAATGACAATAGCAAACATATGACAAATGTCTAATGCCACAACTGTCATGCCACATAACAACCTTTTACCTCGATGTTATCATAAAGAATTGCAGATATCGAATCATAAAGCAGTTTAATATATATATTTTAGAATTTTTTTTTCTTATATATATGTGTATTTTTTAAAACTTTTCAATTTGAAAATATTTAAAGAAATATAAAAAAAAATTCAAGTTTTTTTTTTAATGATACGGCGACCACCGAGATCTACACTCTTTCCCTACACGACGCTCTTCCGATCTAATATAAATAGAATCAAAACAATTTCTTTTAAAGATTAAAAATACAGGTGTGACCCTCGTATAACGCGGTAGATAGGTTCCTAGAAAACGCCGTGTTGTGTGAAACCGTGTTATACGAGACCTGGAGCCAATACAAAAAAAAAAAAAGAGCTAAGTTTCAAAACCAATTAAAAACAAATAATTTTCTTTTGTTCCACATAAAAAACTTAATTTTTTTATTAAGAATATTAATAATACGAAACATAAAGAAAGAAAGATATATATACGTAAGACCCTCAAAAAACAATATATACGTAAAATAAAAAGAAAGAAAAAGTGTACATCATTCATTTAATAATTATGTCTTCCTTACCGCTGTTCAGTTAAAACGAAAACATTTTTTTCTGTTTTTGAAATAAATGTTTTATTAGGCATTTTTTCCCCCATCATAAAAAACATTCATTGGTATAAAAAAACTTCATGTGTTGCGTACACATCAAGTTTTTAATTAGGTGCAGCACAGTAGTGTGCACGGCAAACTAACGAAATTGCATTTATGACTAATTTTAGCAAAATGTTTCCCAATGATTGTATTTTGTGTGTGTATTGTGTGTGCATAATGTGGATCTACAAAAATTGATGAAAACGTTTTGTGTTGTAGGAGAGTAAATATAATTATCTAAATGTGTTAAAGTAAAAATCGTGTTGTAGAAGTTCCGTGTTATATGAATGTTTCCGCAATTTTCTAATCGTGTTAAAGGAAACCGTGTTATAAAATGGTTACTATCATTTAAAACTGTATCTATTTATTATATTTAGAAGAAAAATATGCTAATTTTTATGCACTATCAGATGGGATGAAGTAATTATTTTAACTGATACTAATAATTTAAAATAATGTAAAAATATTCTTTTTTTTTAATGATACGGCGACCACCGAGATCTACACTCTTTCCCTACACGACGCTCTTCCGATCTTAATAAAATTTAATTTTATTCTCTCCTTTAATACAATAATAATTTAATTACAACTAAAAAAGATTTGTTAATTAATCATTAACTCGTAAAAATAGCAATTAAACGTTGTTATTATTATAATTAATTACTACCGAATTTGTTTTCTTAATTTAGTAATTATGATTTTGAAATAAAAATAAAAATAATAATAATAATAATAATTCTTTTTCCTTTTATACAAAAATTCAGTTGACATTATTTATATTTTCCGAGATCTTTTGGCTAGAATTCTATAATTAAATAAACTTTTCTCATTTATAATAAAAAAATTTCTCTACAAGAGCCATTTATTTTTTTAAAATATTAATCTTAAGTAACTGTATAAAACTTTTAAATGTCTTTCTTTTAAAAAATAAGTTAAATTTGTAGCTTTAAAATTATATTTTTTAGGATAATAGTGTACAAAACAATTTGCGTTTTCTTGCTATATTATAAATGTTATTATTTATTTCTGAACAAAACTTAGATTTTAGATAAATTTTTTTTTAAACTTTCAATTTATAGTTCTTTCATTTCAGTTAGATATCTGTGTTTTAAAAATTTTTAATCAATATCAAATATTTGCACTAAAACTTTTCTTCTTAGTCAGTCTATAGACAGCTAGTCCTGGAAATTAAAACTAGAAAGAATTCATTCAAACTTTCAGATTTGTCATCTGAACATAATAATAATGGATTTGTACAAATTATTTACTTGGTGTTAAAAAATTACAAAAATACAAATATATTTTTGTAAAATTATTTCACATTATTAAGTTAACTATAAGAACAAGCACTTGTAGCAGTTTAAGTTCCTCAGAATTATATTGTTTTATTCACTTAATAATGTTTTTGGTCGTAAATAACTCGACCCTCATCAGTTAAGTTTTTTAACTAATTAATACAAGAAGAATACTCAAATCGAACAAACTTTGAATCTTAACAGAAAGACTTTTTGGAAAAAGTCTTTCTGTTAAGATTCGAAAATGTTATTAAGTGAATAAAACAATATAATTCTGAGGAATTTAAACTGCTACAAGTGCTTGTTCTTATAGTTAACTTAAGAATTTAAAAGATTAGCAGTAGAAAATAAAGAAAATATAGAATTATTTCACATTATATTGATCCTATTTATAATTTATAATTGGAAATTTTTTCTTTGTTTACTAATCTGACATTGGTGAAGCACAAAATATTAGATTCAAATATAAAAAAAATAAAATGTTGACATTAAAGAATTTTTAATAAAATCTGAAAAAATAAAAATTTTTCTAAATTGCTAGGTCCTTCTAGTTATTTATGATTTCATAAGGAAATTATGAACTTATAAAATATTATAATGCTCTAAAAGCAACCAAGGGAAAAAAACCATCTACTTCTGCACTATATCATTTATTCAATCTAAATGTTTGTATTGTAGTTAATCATTCCTAAAAATAGCTCATTGATTTGCAGCATGACAGTTGTTAGTTTCACATTGATTTTCAGCATATATATTAAAACTTTTAAATGTAAAATTATATAAACCAAATACAATTACATCCCATATTACACTGCATTTCTGTAACATTTTCACTCTTAACTGTTAGAAAATTGCAATGAACCTTGAATAATATAGTATTTATATCACATGGTTTTGTTCTAAAATGGCTATAGAATATTGGTAAACTGCTTATAACAAAACAGCTATTGCACTTTTGAGTTTTTATGTAGAGAAAACTCTATTATGTTAGATGTAGTTTTTTAACCCATATGGGCGGTGTCGTGTTTTCCCAATGGTGTCTGTTTGTTTCATACGTGCTGTGAGCCCATGTTATTATTAAAAAATTTTTGCTATTTTTTAATCTACATCTTCTGATTGAATTAAAGTTTTTATTTCTGACAAGTCTCTACTCTATAATGCAAAAAAATCATTTTTCTACATTATGTTGCTGTTTTTGAATAAATTTTATGCAATTCAATACCTCTTTATCAAAATTATGTAAACAGAGTTCGCTTTTCAGACAGCCCTAAATCTTTTCCCGACATCAAAACAAACATGATTCCTGTTTCATTTGTAAACAGAAGGGTGGCTTTTATAAGTTTAGGTAGTTCAAGGTCATTTGGAGATGTGTTAGTGGGTGGGGCTTGCGAACAAGGGCAATAAAATATGACCTCCAGAAGCATTCTCCAATTTCGATGACTATTAATCATATATTATCTATATTTAACCTCATATTCTAATTTTATCTGGTTCTCTATGTTTTTATGCGTATTTTGTAAAAATTTCCAACCAAAAAGAAATGTTTTTTGTTTTATGAATTTTTTTATTGGATCTATGATATGCAAATTATGAGGATAAACAGATTCAAAAATTCATTTTTTCATTACTATTAATGATGATAAAGTAATTTGTTTTTTTTTTCTTAAACAGAAAGATTGAGGGTGTATTAAACACTATATATTTCCATACTGGGATCAGAATATAGTCGGAAATGACAGGCACACGTCATTTCCGACTATATTCTAATGATGATGACTAAACAATGATTTTTTTCAAGTATTATTTATTAATTTATCTTCTAATATTCATTTTTTGATTGTATAATTAAACGTTAAACAATTTCTATTAGAAATTTTATGAAATCTTTAATAAATTTATTATTATATTTTAATTTTACATATTAAAAGAAATAAATTTCCTTTTTCCTCTTATTTCTTTTTATTGGTTTTTAATTTTATTTTATATCTTTGTTTTATTTTTTTCGACATTCAGTTTGCCGCCCCTGACATCGGCCGCCCGTTGTGCAATGCACGCCTTGCGCCTATGGCAGGCCTGGCACTGGTTCCCAATATCTTTTTGACTAGTGCATGAACGAGTCACAGCATGTTCAGTGCACCTGTGTGTGTTCGTGTTCGTTCTGGCTTGATCAGCAAAGCTTATATTTACAAGCTTATATTTATATTTGCACAGGTCATGACAAGATTAAAATATTATTTTAAATACCTTGCAATGGTATTGTGTTTTCCTGACTGTGTCAGGTTTCATACGGGCTGTGAGCCTGAGATTTTATTAAAAAATTTTCACTATTTTTTAATTTACATATTCAGATTGAATTAGTTTTTATTTCTGATAAATTTCTACTCTATAATGCAAAAAAATCATTTTTCTACATTATATTGCTGTTTTTTATAATGTAACAGTTACATTATTGATTTCAAGAACGGGAGTCATCGTTTCGGTTTTTTTTTTTTTTCTGAAAAGGGGGTGGTAGGCCAAAAAAGGTTGGGAACCTCTGCTGTAAGGGTAGGAACACAAAGAAAGCAGGTTACCTGCTTGCTGGTTACCAGTGGCAACAGGCGCTGACCAGCGAGAAGAATGTGTCAGCCTTAACAGTAGTAACTGTACACAATGGAAACTTGTTCAAACTTGTTTGCGCAGGAAGCCAGCGCCGACAAGTTTACCGGAATGAGCAAAGCATTATTTTCAGCTTGTCGGCGTGCTGGTAAAACGAATAACAAGTCTCTCTTCAGGTAAAATTGGCTGTTGATGCCAATTACACCAAGTTTTTGAGAGATGATGCTCAATCTCATTCAAAATATAATTGAAAGTGTCCAACTTCATTCTCATGTAGCTAAAAAATTTTTTTATCATCTTTTTTTAGCTGCTTGAACAAATGATGGTATTCACCGTAATCTCGCCTGCTGCGATTTATATGAATCTCTTTTTTTTCCGTACTAGAAACTTTAAAACTTTCCGAAAGTAAAACATCATCATCACTCGAATTAGACATCTTCCCTTCTGAACAGAATAACTCAAACTGTCAGATTTCCTGCTTTCTTTATGTTCGTTTGCCAGCGTTAATCGGCATCAGCAACATGCCTAAATAAGCACTGGTAAACAGCAAGCGGGTAACCTGCTTTCTTTGTGTTCCTACCCTAAGAGTTGAGGATGGCTTGTAAATGCTGAAATTGTTTCTCATATTAAAATGTTTTTAAAAGTAATCTTGGTCTGCTTAAAAGTGCTTAGAAGTAATTAGAAATTTAGTTAGATACCTAAGAAAGCAGTAATATTTCAGTTTTAGACATTATCCACTGGCAAATGACCATACAGTTTTGAAACAGAAAATTCAGTGTTTCTCGCACGAAAGTATGATGTGACAACATGGCAGATCTAAAGTCATTCAGATACGCCACTATTGGTATAATTGCAATGATTGCAGTGCCTGCAATAGTAGTACAAAATGAGAGAGAGAATTTATAGGTCAAAGTTCGTAAAAGGATCAGAGGTGAAATCGGTATCTTTTTGAAATTTTTATACAAACCTTTAACACAACAGAACTGATGATTGCGCATTTAATTATGTATCGATACAATTGATTGTTAACTCTAATAAATAGTCAATAATATAGTAATATAGCAATCTATCTTGAATATGCCACCGATTTAAATCCTGTTTCTTTTTGTGATCATTGACGTGTAGATTGATCTCTTTTATTTGGTATTACTTTTACTGGCCTTTACAAAGTTAAAATTATTCCATCACGTGGCTTGAAATCATCTTGCACGCAAGTTATTTTGTGTATTTTTCGTGTCTGTAATTCTTTTGTTATTTTTAGTCTAACCGATTATCAATCTACCTGTGCTAATTTGTTGTTCGGAGAAATTATCGTTGGTGTATAGAGTCCATCGTGAATGTTTTCACCAATAGAACTTTCTAATTTTGACATGTGACTATAGATCAAGAAACATCTTGATCAACTGAGAAATCTCATAGAAAAATTTAAGCATGAACGTATTTTGGTGTTTCAATTACAGGCATGAGTTGTCAATCAAAACGGGTGGATGAGGAGATGATCATAAATCAGTCCAATTACAATCAACACTCCACTGAATTTCCTTAAAATCATTTGATAAAACTATTTAGTGGTAAATAGTAGGTTAGATGTATAGTAGTGTTTTATTTTCACGTGTGAGAAACAGTGTCATGTCACAAATATCACTAATAAAAAAAATAGATTACAGTGGAAGATGTTTGTAAAATTTATTGATTTTTCTATTATGTTAATATATTTCTTTCTTAACTATTAATTAATGCATAATTATTGTCTGAAAGATAAGACCTAACTCAGTCTACCAGAAAGCCCACTTCTCAAGCAGACACATTGTGCCATCTATGGAATAAGTTATAGAATTATGCTGATATTTGAACTTTTTGAAATTTTTTATAATGGTTATTTTAAAAAATATATTTAATAGTCAAAAACTCTAACTTGTAAGTTCAACTCATAGAAACTCAAATTGAGAGTATTTTTTCATTGCATAGTCTTCGAGCTATTTCAGTTTAAAGTTGTATGTAACACTAATGAGGATAAACAAATTATTATATAGATAATATAGAATTAATAAATATTGAAAATTTAATAATTCTTGAATCGTAAATGATAACTCAGTTTTACAATTTAATTACAAAATGAAACTAGTTACTTTAAATAATAATTTAAAATTTATATTTTTTAAAATGTAAGTTTATTTTAATATTTTTAGAGAGATCTTTAACTGGTACTGAAGAAGAAACTCATAGTAATGTGGACAGTTTAGAAGGAAGAGATGATGATGATGATGAAAAAGTAAGTATAGAACATAGCTCATTATGTTAGTTTTAGATCTTTTTTATATAAAATATTTGATTTAGTAAATAATATGGAGGTAATCTGTAAAGTTTTAGTATGTCACTTAAATCTAATTAATAATGATTTAACCCATTTCTTGTCAATAAAATAGATTAATAAATAATTAGCATTATAGCATTAAATTAATCCTATTTATGTGTAAAAACTAAGTAAAAAAAGAAATCAGCCCAATTAAAAGTTTAGCATAAGAAGCAGGTATTCAAAACATTATTAAACTTCAAATTAGGTTTTATTCTTCTAATCTACAGTGGGTGATTGGTTAATGAACATAATCCATTCAAAGAAAATGTTCATTATCCAAATTGGTTGTTAACCAATCATAAATTTACCATAGGTTTTTATGAGAATTTGGTTAATTCGTTAGAGAGATCCAAAAAAAAAAATAAGAAATTATATAATTTCTTACTATGTTTATTTATATGTAATAATCATAATATACTTACATAGTCTTGCATTTTTACCTATTATGTTTATTTTCCATTAAAGAATCTGTCCAATGTAGATTGCTGATTGACATTGGACAGATTGTTGATTGATTGTTGGTTGCTTTTCTCTCCAGGATTTTTCTGAAGTGATTAATAGCATTGTCGTTGTAGAGATACCAAACCTATTGACTTCATTTTGGTATGGGTGAATTCTAAGATAAAACTGTTGTAAAATCTCTCTTACCTTCTGTGGAATTCCGGGCGGAAGGAAATGGAAATGCGGAATTCAACAGGTCTTGCAGCCTACGAGCGGTTCAGGTTAGACGTGCGAGTAAGGATGACTGTCAGAGGCATCTCAGCGAGAAATGGAGAACAACATTGAATGTAAATTCAACAGCTTCTTTATTATTACTAAAAAAAAAACATAAGAGAGACTTCTATTTATAACTTTTGAATACCGACAAATAGAGAGCAATACCATGATGGACACAAGTCTTCGAATTCGATGAATCCTGAAAAAAGCTTGAAGTTTACACAACAGTCTTTAGTCTCTATTAACTGTCTTTAGTCTCTGCGAAAAAAAATGGCTCTGTTGCTCCCATACCATCTGGGCTTAAAATTGACAACACTCAAACTTTTCTTAAAATCTTTGCAAGATTATAGAATATATAATTTTCGAATAAAACAGAAAAAGAAAGAAAATAAAAATTTGGCGACAAAAAAAAATGCAACAAAATTAAAAGCGAAATCAATATTTTATAACAACTTCATCGGGAAAGTTGTTGTTCAAACTGATTCTGTAGAATAACCTTTCGATAATTCAATATTTAAATAATCAAATAATAATGTTTAAGTTGAACAGTTTGTAATTAAATAATTTTAAATTATTCAACTTAACATTAACATCTCACAAAATTAAATGTTTCAGTCAGTTTAAAATATTATTTAAAGAAAATTAAAATTCTGTGAAAATTAATAACAAAAATTTCTGTGTTTATGTTATAGTTTATTAAAATGACGCAAACTGATGAGCAAATAATAGTATTTTTAAATTAAAAATGTATAATTATATTCGATTAAACGATTAAATTGAGATAAACTTATTAAAGTTAACGTAAACAGGAGATTTGAAGCCATTCATGTTTAAAGTATACTAGATGTTTCGTGTATAATATTGACCGGAGCCCGAAAGAGGTGAAATAGGACCTAGGCTATTCACCTCTTTCTAGCCACTTTTATTTACAATCATATCACATGAATAGCAAGTGAAAACAATAAAGTTTCGGGCCATTCCTGCTCTGAGGCCCAGAAAAAAAAAATGGCTCTGTTGCTCCCATACCATCTGGGCTTAAAATTGACAACACTCAAACTTTCTTAAAATCTTTTCAAGATTATAGAAAATAAATTACTTAAAACAGAACCGATTGTCAAATACGTTTCAAATCATTCGAAAATAATTGAATAATAGCGTGAAATCGAGTTAATTTTCTTCGAACGCCATCTTGTTTCAAAAATGGCTGACAAGTAATTGAATAAATAAAAAATTTTTATAAATTTAATCGTTTTCGGATTAAAAACCTAAAATAAAAAGCAAGACAACATAAAAAAGTGTCTGTTTTTCTGTTAAAAGCGTGTTTAAAGTTTTTTTTTTTTAATTTTAATGCATTTTATAAAGGACAAAGAACTGATTCAAAATGTTAGGTGAGTTTAAATATCGTTGTGGATGTGTATTTATTGTTTTTTTTAATAAATAATTAAGAACTGACACGCAAACTTGTGTATGGAATATTTTTTTTAATTTTAATGCATTTTATAAAGGACAAAGAACTGATTCAAAATGTTAGGTGCGTTTAAATATCGTTGTGGATGTGTATTTATTGTTTTTTTTTAATAAATAATTAAGAACTGACACGCAAACTTGTGTATGGAGTATTTCAAGTAACATTATTTACTTGCAGATCTGTAAATATTTTAGTATAAAACCGGATCACAATTAGTCCCAGTCCATGTGGACTTCGTCAAATCTTCCACATGTCCCTACGACAAATTAAAATAATATCAGTTTTACGATGCATATATGTTTTATACTAAGAAAAATATCGAGTAAATATTGATTTTTCTTAGAAGTAAAACAAGATCTAATAATAATCAACTTACCGAGTTATCTAAATAACCGTTTTGCTTGGTTTGCTGTCTAAAATCCTAAAATTAGTTAAAAGATGTGAAAGATGATGACACGAACGATAATATACTGAAACTTTTCGGTACAAGTTTTAAAATAAACTATCCGAATAATTAATTTAATGCATCTCCACCGGATAATAGGGGTAATGATCACCTTTTAAAACAGATTTATTCATATGTACGGAAGTAGTGCAGCTTTAACTAACGGTTGAAGATCACATCTGTCGATGTCACTAGAACTAGATTAGGCGCGTGCGCATGTGACGCCCACTTCTCCCTAAAAGGAAGGTTTAGAAGAGAAGCAAAGTTAGCTCATACACAACGGTCCTCGTCTACAGGTGCCCCACAAAAATATTTGGTTATATATGATAAAATGGAAGAAGAGTGCTCTTTCGAAGTATTCGATTTATTCAATTTCACTTCGTTCACTTACAACACAACCGATATTTTTTCTTCTGTAACATGGAAAGAATGTTTCCAGTTGGTATTTTGTATTTCTGCAACTGTTATCGGAGTGATCGGAAATGTTGGAGTGATACTAACGGTTGTGTTGAATCACTCGATGAGAACAACTATTAATATTTACTTGGTGAATTTGGCAATTGCTGATCTCATGATATGCCTGTTTTGCATATGGGTACATTTTGTGAACAATTTGGCACAACCTAATTATATACTTGGTTCGTTTATGTGCAAATTCAACAGTTTTTCGCAGAGTAAGTTCTTTAAACTATCTATTTATATTCGTAAATAAATAATTTATATAAAATTAAAAAAGAGATAAATCGGAAGAGTGGCTTCTCGATTAAAAAAAGTTTAAACGATATATAAATAAAATCAGCTTGCTCCTCTTAAAAAAAACTGTTGTAAACCGTTAAATAAACTAATTTTTTTTTTAATTTTAGTTTATAAAAGTTTACAGCTTGCTCCTCTTAAAAAAAACTGTTGTAAACCGTTAAATAAACTAATTTTTTTTTTTTTAATTTTAGTTTATAAAAGTTAAATATCTCAGATAATAGTACATAACGAGTTGCAGTGCGTTACAACTCGTGATAACTTAATTATAAAAAATATAAAATAAAATGGCGAAAAAATAAATAACTTTTTTATAATTTTATTTAATAAATATCTAAGTATAAATTTAATAAATTTGCCTTTAATCCAATTAGTTTTAATTCGGTCGAAGATGTAAGTTTTTTAATACAGTTCGAAAACTAATTTATTGATTTTTAATACTTTTTCCCGCAAAATAACACGTCATTATTTTGCGTTATTATTATTATTATTACTATTTATTTATTTATTTTTAATAATTTTAAATCCGATCTTAGGATATATATATAGTTTTAAGTATTTAATAGTTATACTATACAATGCTATACATAAATGAACTATAATAATATTTATTACAGTATTTTGTAATCTTTACTATTAATTTTTGTGATTCATAGAGTATATTTTACTTTTTTCTATTTGCAATTCTCATTTTTAATTCATTTTAAGTCGGGTCATCTCTTTAATATTATACTTGAATCATTTATTTAAAATATTAAAATCTCTCAGTTCATCATGAACTCATAAATTTTAAAAAAGAGAAATACAATATTTGATATTCTAATAGTTGAAGCTTTATATTATAAACTTTACGATTCTAATAAAACTAATTAATTAAACTTTAATGAATTAATTTTATTTAAAATAATTCATAAGCTTTTCTCCAAATAACAAATTAACTTAGAACTAATATATTATGTAGCTAAATTTAAAATAACTAGTTTAACTGCTGTTATACCTTCATTGATTTTTTACAAACACAATCCCATGCGGTTTAAGTTTTTCTTGGAGAAAAAATTCATCTGTATTTTTTCGGTTTGTCTTTTCCAGTTTTACTTTGATATTCATGCAAATTCAACCAGAAAATACAAAAAGAAAGAAATTACATTATCAAAATTTATATATTAAATTTTGGAAAAGATGAATAAAAATAAATTCAACTTACCTAGTTAATTTGATAGACAAGTCGTTTTAAAAATTGCCAATATTCTCTGATCTCAGTCACATTAATATTAAGCAAATTTTGTGCTTTCAGAAATTTTTGTAATTATTCTAAGCTATATTCTATGTATGATAGTATTTTTTTAATCCATTATTAAAAATAATGAAATTTTCTTTTAAATTGATTACATGTTTGTTCCTAATGCAAATGTTTAGGTTCGTATTTAACCTGTAATAAAAATTTAATAACTGCAAAGGTTACTTATTATATATCCATCCATATTCAAGTTTAAAAAAAAAAATTAAATACTAGATAAATTGATTATTATATTTATTTCCCAGTAAAATTTCAAGAAATTTAAACTAATTATTAAGTTAAAATCTATAAAAGAATATGTACATCATCCAAGATGAAATATATAATAAAATAAAGAGAAATAAGATAGAGAACTAAACCTAAAAAATATAATGATTCATTCAATTCTAAGGAAGATCATAAAAAGCTTGTAGTAGTAGCTAAAATTGTGAAGTTATGCTTTATCTCAGTTCATTCTGATGCCTGTTATATTCAAATCTACTTTTATTACATTTTCTTCATCTTTTTTTCTAGATTTATATTCTTTCATAGTTTAAAAAATATACATTTACATCAGAATTATTTTTGTAATGAATAATAATACTTTTAACTGATTAATATAGAATACATAATGAAAATTTTTTGTGGTTATTTTGAAAAATATAATTAGGAGTAGAGAAACTAACCCGAATTAGCAAGTGTATGTTAATGTAAATAATGCATATTGTTTAATGATTATTTGAATTCTTATAACATACTTAGGAAATAATCAATAAATATTCAAAAATAAATCTTTATTTTCTGAATAATATATTAAATGCATTTTAATTTGTAATTAGTCTGAATCTGTATTCAAATAAAATTATTTTCACTTGAAAATACTTATAAATGAGTTTTATGCATGATTTATTTTTAATTACAAATTAATATAACTTTCTTTTTTTATTAAAAAACTTTGAAGTTTCGTAGAATTTAATATTAAAAATCGCGTAAGATTAAAGTTTATAAAGCGAAAATCTGATGTTTCCTTGAGAATTATTTAAAAAAAAAATTAATAAGTTAATGTTTTCACAGAAAAATGACAAATTGCAGATATTACAAAATCTTTCGTACAGCATCTCATTAAAGAATGCTAATTAATATTGATACGTAAACAGCTCTTGCTTATTGTTCTTCTTAGAATAAAAAAAATATTGATTTATAGATCAATCTCGTTTGCTAACAAAATAACAGGTTATTATTTAAAAAATTAAAATCTCTATAGAGTATATTGTTTCTATTTAACACATGTTAATCATGAAGTAAACTAATTTCTTTGCACAAAATCCAGAAACTAAATTTAATACTCAGTTATGCAGTACAAGATTGTTTTTGCTGTTTTTGTTTTGTAGTAGCCTATTAAACAAATAAATTATACATTTTTGAGCTTGTAGGAGACATAAATTTATATTTAAATAGCCAGAAAGTAATTAATCTTTTTTTATATAATTTGTCAAAATTTTATTATTCAGATCTTTTTTCCTTTACCATAAAATTATTAAATTTTTCTAAACAACTTTTGCTAACTTTTCAATAATTAAAATTGTTCTAGATAACAGTGTATTGTTCGCAAATGATTTATTGACCGAGTTCTTTGATTTTCAGAATATCTTTCTTTGTGTTTCTTTTTTGACGTTATAAAAGATTATTTTGTTGCACGATTTATAAATTATTCGATAGAAAATTGCTAAATTTTTAATTGTTCTTCAAATTGTTTGTTGAGAGGAAGAAATGTTTCGTTGATTAATGATAATATTTGACTTCAATTAAATTGTTAATGAGTACGTGCTTTCTTTTTTCCCCCTTCTACGATCAAAAGTTATCTTTCCTGTTTATGAATTTCGGCAATAAATCGGTTATTGGTAACAAAAAATTGATACAACTTTATATAATCAAGGAAATAATACTTCTTTCAATTCACTAGAGGAATAATGTTTATCTTATAAAAGATATCAGATAAAGATGTTACATCATGTTATGAACAAATTAATTTATTTATAGATAAATCGCTTCTGTTACTACGATAACATGAACTAAATTTTGTCGAAACAATGCTTGACAAGAGAATAAAATTGTTTTTAGTGAATTTAATAATCCAAAGAAGATAATACTTGCACAGGATTATCATCAACACCATTCGCTTCTAATTGCAAATATATGTTAATTGTATCGATTAGAATTCTGCATTTACATATAATAGAAAAGTATTGACGTAATAATGCGACCTAATTGTTACGTCACGTTTCTGAGATAACGTCAAAAGACAATTTCACTATGCAGACGTTACCAATAATATTCTACAGTTCTCACTACGACCAGAATCACTGAATGGGAAAAAGAAGAGCGACGTAGCAGTTTTATATACAATTCTAGCATGATAAATGGAAAAATCGTTAAATTCACGTTTTAATGGATCGCAATAACAATATATATTTTTTATCAGCGGTTTTCTCAGTGACATGCCGATTTAAGAAAAAAAAAATCAATTTGCAACTGTCGAAATTTTGTTAAAAGTCACTCACTGCCAAATTAAAAAAGTAAAGAAACTAATACCGAAATGCACTTTTATTCTTAAAACAAAATTTAAAAAATTCATTTCCACCTTATAAATTATTAATAATTCTCTTTTAAGAGAATCATTAGAATTAACAGAAAAAGAAAATTCTCAAAAGCGATGCTGAGTAAGCAAAATTTCCATTTACGATTATAATAATAATTATATAAAATAAGGGAAGGATAATTTAAAAAAATAATAATGAACAAATTTTAATTATTAAGTTCGACGACCGTATTTAATGATAACTTGATTGGATTTTTGTGTATTTCTATTTTTCGGATATAAAATATGCGGCCTGCTGTAAAACGGGTCGGAAATGAGATCTTTAATGCTTTATCTGATATCACGTCAAGCTTTCATTAAGCAATAATTGTCACTAAACCTCCTATAAATTAAATTAGGTACATTTGTATACACGCGATTTACACGACAATATAGTTAATCGTTAATTCTGCTCTCACCTATAAAAATATCAAAATTAATCGTTGCTATCCGAAATATCTATGCAAAATAATAAAATTTTTAAACTAACATCATTTTCGTACAAACTTTAAGTATATTATTAAATATTTAATTGCCAAATTAGAAGTTTTATTATTTGATGATAAACTGATTTTCTACATTAAAATACACTTATTTGTTAATTTTATTGGTTACTATAGGATCTAATCTTTCATGTAAGTCATTAAATCGACAGTTATAAGGAGAATTTGATCCAATGAAATTTAATTTAGCAGAGATGAATTTCTCTATGTTGTATTTGTTTCAATAAACGGAGCGCCGAATTTATTTTTTCCACTGCTTTATTGAATGATTTATTGGAAGATGATATTTATTTTTAAACAATATCGTGCGACTTTTATTCATATTTCACAATATTTTTGTGGATATTTCAGTATTATTTATGTAAAAAGTAATAATTATAGCTTTATAATACTTTCATTAAAAGCCAAAAAAAACATAACCAAATTATATATGTTTCAGTATTATTTATGTAAAAAGTAATAATTATAGCTTTATAATACTTTCATTAAAAGCCACAAAAACATAACCAAATTATATGTGTAAATAATTAAACGTGCATAGAATTCCTCCAGAAAAATGCAAAAAACAAGTTTAATATAATTTTAATAATAGGCCTATTAGAATATTTTATTTGACTATTTTTATGTATAAAATTATACAATTAATAAGAATAAAGCGATTTTTCTTTATACAGGATGTCTCAAAAGTCTGAACGCAGGAAAAATAAATAAATAATAATTTTTTGTTTGCTTTATTATTGTTCCATTGATTGACATTAGCTTGAAATGTTAAAATTGATTGAAATTAACTGATAATGTTCAAAGTGGTTTCCATTAACATTCCATTAACTTGTATGTATATTACTTCTTTCACTTAGGCTCAGAATGTTTCTTAAGACGAAAACATTGATTTAAACATATTAATTCCTAATGTTTCCCTTTAATTATTCAATACCTCCTGCTTTCTTAACTAGTTAACTGATTTAAAACTGTCTATTTTTCTTATGGGTGCAAACTTCTGAGATAAACTGTATACAACATCAGAAAAAACTACATTTACGAGTGTCTTTCAACGCTCTTTAATCTGTAGCATTTACTAAATTTCATAACATATATTAATTAAAATTTGAATCAAATTACTATTCGGAATAGCAAATTATATCAAAGTTTGTAGGAATCTTAATTACTAGTAATGAAGTTACTTTGCTGGTATTAATGTTAAAGGTTTGTTGTTTTGTTTGCCACTCAAACATTGTTACGATTATTACTTTTTCGTAATTCCACAAATTGCTAAACAAACTCAACAAATTCATTGTTAACAATACTAAATCTAACAAAAGAACAGAAAACAATGTAAGTTATAAAAAGAGTTCTTTTTTCTCTATTTGTGATTCCTTCGGAATTTTTTACGTGACCAATTCTTTCCGAGTAGAAGAAAATAAAAGACAATCGTGTCTAGAATATAATATAACTATCAAGTTTTAAAAAAAACACTGTTATACAGTATATTTTATCTTTTAAAATAAAAAAACAAGTTTTTTTTTCCGAATCGTTTGATGGATATCTTCTACTTTTATAAAATATTTATAGCGAAGAAATAAATGTTTTTTCGATGCAACAAAATTGTTTGCAGAACTTTGATGATAAAAATGCATTAATTCGCCAATATCTCTTCGACAAATTTATATTTACTCTTAATAATAAATATTTCTAAATAATAAATAATTTTCTCGTTTGTATATTATATTATTCGTTTCATTTTATTTTTCGCAATGGCAAATATTGAATTGTTTACTTTACTTCACTTGATGATTAAAAAAAAAAACAACAACACAAAGTTGATGAAGAAAAATCTTCCATGAAAAAGTTTCCAATTTACAATAACAACATAGTAACAAGAAAATAACCCTATAAGTTATTTTTTTCCATAAAGCAGATGCGGCAATCTGTTCTTAAAATGTATGTTTTATTATCACCTCTATATTTTTCTCAGAAAAATATTTCACAATACGTTTGTATCTAAATATACTTACTGCCTTTGCGATGACTAATATGACTTTATTTGTCTTTTTACATATTTTTAAATGATTATAGTGTAGAAGTATATATATATATATATATATAAAGAGAAAATATTCTCATTTTAATACAATAAGAATACAATACAGTATATGTTTCCTTTGTGTAAACTTAAGCGTTTATATGAAAATCGTTGACAGACAAACATAAATAAAAGCATATTTTTTGTGAATATTTATTTTATTCAGTAAATTTTGTGTGCGTATACTTTAATGTCATTTAATATTCTTAAATCCATTAAGTATGTAAAAATCAAATTTTTGAACCAATTAAATAATCGATATTCCATTACTGATATCTAATTGAGTTTCGTTTGATCAATATTTGATTATCTTTCGCCGCAAATCAGCAATTTTAGCATTATTTCGGTGAATAAATAACGAATGATTAATGATAAATTTGTATTAATTTATAGTTATATAGCTCATAGAACAATAATAATGTATTTAATTACATTATGTTCTTGTTAAAAAAAAACATAGTATATATATTTTGTATAATTCTAAACAAAATTTTCTTTCGTTTAATTCAGAAAGAAATTTTATTTTTCAAATAATTTTCTTAAAATTATTTCACTAAAAACAATTCTCATTTTAATTATATTTAATTAATCAAAGATAATCTTCGGCTATTTTTAGATAATTCTAGAAGACGATTAAAGAAAGTTTTCAACGAGTAATTGGATGATAATTAATTATTTATTTTTATCTTTCATTCTTGTGGTTTTAAATTTTATTTAATTTTCACTTAAGGAAAATATTTTATTATTATTATTTTTTAAAGTTCAAAATCTAAGAGAAGATTAACAATTTTAATATATCGAATATATATTTTTTTTCTTTTATTTTACAGACAGTTTATGTTTATAAACATGAAAAATATCCCAGTTACATTTACTTTTATACGAAAAATTTCTCAAATAAGAATTACAAATCAGTAAAAACTTATCAAATATATTCGCATTATTTTTTTTCGTATTTTTGTATAGATATAAGAAAGATAAAATAAAAAAAAATCAGTAATCAGATTGTTGTACAGATAAATGCTTGAAAATTCTTATAGTACCTCGTATGTCTTACATATTTATGATGTTAACAGCAAAATTTCAAGAAGTCTAGATGTTAAAATGCTTCTCATAAATAACTGTTACATAAGGACGCATTAAGCTATAACCGTAAATCTATTTGGAAGTTAACAGGCTTTAAAATTGGAAAACATCTGTTCAAAATTAGATGGCATTAATAAAAATATAACTTTTTTTTAGCTTTATGGAATAATAACCGTTTAATTAATTATTAAAAGCATGTAATCTCCCATTTAGTTCTGTAAGCAATGTTATTGCAGTTGTATTCAAGCGAGTTGTAATGATAACTGAGAAAAGTCCCTTGAAAATTATATAAATTATTTTTTATGATTTTAAACTTTACGTTTATGTAAAGATTAAAGTAAACTATATTTCTACAAAATTTTACTGTCATACTATATCATAACAATTATAAGAAACCATACTGATATAACATAAGAAACAAAATAGAAAAAAAAACGTTAAAACGTGTAAAAAATCTCTTAAAACTGCTAGACTTAAAATTATTTTATTAAAATATTAAACTGTCGAATTAAAATACACGCAAACTTTCTAAATTTACGATTGGATAGTAATCTTTTATATACTCCACATAAAATTAAATAAAAAAATATGTTTATAATTTAATTTTAAGTAAAGTTTTTATGAAATATATATCTAAAAACTTCGAGTTTCTAATTTAAAATGTTAGCCAATAGCTAAATTATTTTGAAAAATTGCAAAGTTTCTTACTTTGCAAAGCGCAATTCCCAAATGATAACAGTACTGAAAATTTATGACTCAGAAAGTAATCTAGTTAAAACAACAGCCAGTCCGATGTTTCTATGCAAGAAGCTACGAGTAAACATGCAAAATTGATTAATTCTTAAAGAAAAAGCGGTACAGAAAACTTGGTGATATTCAGGAACTTCCGAAAAAAATTTAACTAAATGCAAAATAGATTAAAATGCTGTCTATTTTTGTGTATTATATTTGCTGAAAATTAATTTCTTTACTTGCCATCTGTACAGAATATTCAATATTCGATGGTTAAATGGAGGTCATGTTTTGTATAGAACCATAGGTAGGATTATTAAATTTGAAAAACTGACTGAGACGTAGTCTGAAATGTCAAAATCAGAGGAAATTTGTCAAACTGACACTCTGAAAGTAGAAAGAGGACATCATTTTCCTCTCGAGGGGAAAAGCGCAGCTGATTTATGGCATTCAAAACACGCCTGAAAATTCCCAAATATAAAAAAAAGAAAGAGCAGAATTTAAAGTACTTTAAAATAGTCATAAATTGAAGTATAGTTTTAGCTATATCTAAAAATATTTCAGTTGTTGAACTTATGCAAATTTTACGGATTTACCGTTTCGATCGTGTACAAAATTATAAACGGCAGAGACGATCTAAACTCGAATCCTTTTATCTAACTGACATATTTATTTATTTACTTTTTACTTAGAACTTATCAAAAATATCGTTAAATTTCCTTTTTGTAAAATTAATGATGCTACAAAAACGAAATTTATCAATTTATAACGGATATAATGTAAATTGTGACATTTTTGTTTCGAATATGCAAGAAGTAAATTAACGCAGTAGTAAAGCAGGTCACACTTAGAAATTCCATTACTTCTCCTTAAATGGTTGGTAAATTAAGGTGGTTTTTTTTCTTATTTCCCATGTATTCCGAGCGGAAATGATAGAGACTGAAAATTGAACACGTTTCCTGTTTACATTTTACAGCATTTCTGCACCGACATTATTTGACTGCTGATCTCATTCTGTACGGATTTAAAAATAACATTTTTATCATCGGGATTTAGGATATGTAAACAATATAAGATTCAGGGTCAAAAGTTTAAATATATATTTACAGAATTTAAAAATTACAAATGTATACTTAAGTATCCTTAAATGCCGTTCTGAATATTAGATTATAGGATTAAAATCTCAAGAGAAAAAAGGATGCTCAAGAGGAAGAACGATGCGGAATACCGGATTTTACCATTTTTACTGATAGATTATAGGATTAAAATCTCAAGAGAAAAAAGGATGCTCAAGAGGAAGAACGATGCGAAATACCGGATTTTACCATTTTTACCGAATTTTAATAATAATAATAATTTATTTATTCTAAATAAATATGACGATCTCTTCAGATTTTCTAAAATCGAGAGTTAGAAAGTATTGTAATTAAGAAAATATCATCTGGCAGTTGCGCTTTAGGCAGAAAATTACTGAATTAAAATAAAGGAATAAATATGACGATCTCTTCAGATTTTCTAAAATCGAGAGTTAGAAAGTATTGTAATTAAAAAAATATCATCTGGCAGTTGCGCTTTAGGCAGGAAATTACTGAATTAAAATAAAGGAAAAAAAAATTTTTTTCTCTTGAGTAGAATAAATAATAACGGAAATGGAGAATAACGGAAGTAATGTTACAAAATAATCTGCACACTAGTTGAACGAAAAGATGAAGAAAGAAAAATATTTTTATGGTTTCCAAAGTTAAATTGGATTCCTGCCAGAGGAAAAAATCTTTGTCCTGATAATCTTAGGCAGTTTTTTATGTGATCACTCTATTAATCTTTCACTATTTTCACTTCTATACCGAATATGATATTCTTTTTTTTCCGGTAAGGAAGTGTTGATCATACAAAACAAAAAAAATAAATAAATAAATATAGTTGGAAAAAGACAAAGTTGCTTTTAAATAGATTATTGAGATTTTCCATATGTTTTTTTTTACGATTTAAAATTGTGCAATACTATTTTATAAAAACTATTTCTAGAGAATTATCGTGAGTATCTTTTTTTATAGAAAAACTGTCAAGAATGCACTCGATTTGTTAAGACTCTACCAACTGAATTCGATTCAAATCGATTTATAAAAATGCTATAAATTATTTATTAAAGGGAAGAAATTCTAGAGAAAGTCGACCAACTTATCTGTTGAAATTATTAAATTCATATCAAAGCTATAAATCAATTATATGTAATGCATTACATTTTGCTATTGATTATCAATTAAATCCATCTGCTGACATTCATAAACTTCAAAAGTTCTGAAATGCCTAAATTGATATACAAGTTATTAAAATTTTTTAAGCAGCACCGAAGCAATTTTTTTATGTAACAGATAAAATATATATTTTGTAATTTTTTAAAATTCCTTATATGTATAAAATCTTTATTTTTAACCTTAGCAAAAATTATTAATCAGTCTTTTAGTAATCTTTTTATATAGTTTCTCTTTCCATCTATTAGTTTGTTAAGTACAAAATTTTATTCTCTATATTTTTTTTATTCTGAAAAAAAAAAATAATAATAAACTTTGGAAGTTTGATAAAAGAAAAAAATATAAAAGTTTCTTCCTTTCGATTTGAAACAAAAAAAAAAAAATTGCATCAGGAGAAAATTCATAGATTAAAAAAAAATAAAGTAAGTTTAATCTAAAACTATATTTCTACCAATTTCTATTTTGCGCTCACCTTGTGTGGCTGCTATTATATAAAATAGAAATTTATTTTTTCTACTCTCACGGGAGCAACAACATCTTTCAAGTTCATTCACCTTAGGAGTCGATAACTCTACTTTTTATAATAAATAATAAAAAAAAAACTATAAATTAATAACTGTTTAAATACTAGAATATTACTTTTGTTTTTAAAACTTTTGATGAAATTCTAATGGAAATGAAGGTGTGCCTCGAGGATCATTTCTGCATCATTAATTTCCTTATTAACATCAGAAAGATGTCATACAAACCTTTTATCTTCCAGCATTCGAAAACAAAGGAGGAAAAAATATATATATTTTACAGTTGAAACTTTTCTTCTTTAATAAATTGAATGCAATGTTGCTCATTTGTAGCTAAGCAATCTAAGGGAAGAAAAAAAAAAAGTATCCATTATGAATTAAATTGCGCTCATTAATTAAACACCGGTTAACGTTTATTGAAGATCAAATATGTATAGATTAAAAGTGTGTTTGATAAATTTAATATATTATCAAGAAAAAAAAATTGGATTAATTTAAAATATAAAAAAAGAACCAAAATTAAAAAGAGGGTAAAAAATTATTTAAACTGTTTTTATTTTCGCTTGAATAATTATACTGTATAAAAAATTTTTAAAAAGTGTTTTTGTTTATTCGTAAAGTCAGACAAATATTTTTTACTTTATGAAATTTATTCGTAGCGAATGCAGTTAAACGTTCTTAAAACTAAAAATCATCCAGTTTAAAATCGTAAAGAAAAATCTATCCGGCTGAAAACATTTTTCAAAATTCTTTATTAATACTTTATAGTTGCATATCGGCAGATATAATCTTTAACGATTGTTCGAAATCATAATAAATTGTTATTTTATACCAATAAAAAAGTAATAATGTTTATATTTAACAATTCTTCCTAAAATAATTCTTTAAAGCAAAGATATATATCTTCTCTAAGCTACTTAAAGATCGCATTTCTTTACTTTAGTACATAAGTTTGTTTTTTTTTTTTTTAATCGAAAGATGTTTATCATTAGTACATAAGTTTTTTTTTTTTTTTTTTAATCGAAAGATGTTTATCATTTAAGAGAAAAATTGTTCAGCTATATAAGAAAAACGCAATCAATTTTAAAAAGAAAATAATTTGATAATTCTTCATTAATTTTTTCTCATTACAGATTCTTTATTAATGTAAAAATAGACTAGGAAATCATAATTTATTAAAACTGCATATAAGTTCACAAACAAAATATGAAAAAATACTGTATGCATTTTATGAATATTTAATACTTATGATAAAGTATACATCATAAATCTTTATTGAAAAAAAACTTGACTATATTTAACTATACTTGTTAAAGTGGAAAAAACAAAAATAAATCATTCATTTTTCTACTTTAAAAATCTCTATATCGGATATAAAAGCGAATGTTTGTATTTTCTCTATACATTCCCGCATCCTTTGAGCTACTGGGACCAAACTTTACAAAAATGACTCTCTATAACTCTACGGATAACATGGATATCCTAGATCAAAGTAGTCCAAAGGTTGGAACATTTGGGATCACAACAAAAATGCGTTTTTAGAATTTTGTCCGAATTTGGATGTTGCTGGATCCTTCTATTAATTAGAAAGGCTTGAAGATCATAGATCTAGAGCTGGCATAGATCTGTGCTTCCAAACATGATAAGTCATAAGATATTGGGATGATAATTCTAGGATTGGTTACAGGATCTCAAAAATGACATTATAGTCGCATCGACATGATGCATCGTGACGTAAAAATAGACGATATTACAAAATAACATCAATGTATGACGTTATTGTGATATCAAAATGGTAGTGTATCAATATATGATGTCACGGCGACGTACTTCAGTAGATATGATTATCCATACACATATAGAAAAAATTATGAGCGGGAAACCTAGATAATTAAATGTATTTTATAAGTAATAAAGATGATAAACATTTTACACATTATTAAAAATAATAATAATATTTAAAAATTGTTTAAAAAACAAAACTTGTCAGAAAATCAATGGTCAGAAAGAGTTTTATAATGGAAGTCACGCGAATTTATTTCTGCATTAAAATAATTATCATTAAAAATTTCTACACGAATTGTGGAAAATGTGCATTTACAATAATTAACTCTCATATAAACTTTATATATTTTGCTACATTGTCAATCATAAAATTTCTTTCTGTTTAATTATTCTATTTTAAACTTTAATCTGTAATTATTATAATGCTATAATTTTCTGGAAATGTTGGCATTGTGTCAGATATTGTCGTGTACTCAAATGTGATAAAAGTGAAAACATTATTTTCGTTGCTATGACGACTTGTATTAGCAGTAACTATAATAATATAGGATAAAAGATTTTAATTGAACCGGCAACTTTGCCATTTAGAGTTAAGAGAAATTTTTATGTAATTCATAAATCAGATTAAAAAAATTAAAAAAACATAAAAACTGACTTGTGTGATATTAACTTGTGCTATATTAAAATGGTTACTGATTTGTAATTCAAAAAAAAAAAAAAAAAAAAAGACAAAAAAAAAAAAAAAAAAAAAAAAAAAAAAAAAAAAAAAAAAAAAAAAAAAAAAAAAAAAAAAAAAAGAGAGAGAGAGAGGAAAAAATATTCTTTTAAATTAATTTTTGAAGCTCGATAATTTGTAAAACTTTTGCATGTCTATCCGAAAGTCATGCTAATTTTTATAAGAAAAATAATAATTAAAAAAATTAATTGGATGATTTTTAAAATGTTTATGTTGTATAACTCGTCAAATTACATATATTTTCGTCCTAAAAATAAACGCGATGGAAATTATTCTTAAAAAATATATATAATTGCGTCAAATAAGATTTAAAATAATAAAAAAAATTGTAGAAAAAAAAAATATTTTTTTTCTAGGTATTTTAATGAAAGTATCATCTAATTATTAAGAAATTATCTCGTTAAAAAATAAAAAATAAATGTATTTTAAATTCATTAATACGATTAAAAATTGTGGGTCAGTCGGAAAGACTCGTTAATTTTTATCCTACTGCCAACTCCAATTCACAGGTTGCTCTCTTTGAACTTTAAAATTCTAATTATTATTGATATGTTTATTTAGAAAGATTAAATTAATTAAAAATAAATAACTTATATAACTCACAACTAATTTTATGAATATTAATAAACTGTTGTGGGAATTACATAAAATTGACATAACTAATTTGTATCATTTATTAACTTTTTTCAGGAAACATACACAAACTTTTGTGACTAATAGAAAGAATAGTGTAGTTTTTAATTAATAATTAATTAAAGTTTACAAAATAAATTATTTTATAGTCTTTACTTTCATTTTTAGTTGTTTTTTACAAAATAAAAGTCAAAATACAGTAAAGTATTTATTTTATTCATCTTTCCACGTACGTATAGTCGAG
This sequence comes from Olivierus martensii, assembly GCA_000484575.1. NCBI lineage: Eukaryota > Metazoa > Arthropoda > Arachnida > Scorpiones > Buthidae > Olivierus > Olivierus martensii. Next base: position 2,911 of record AYEL01051264.1, on the reverse strand, counting down.
AACCAAATATTGTATAGCTTTCAAAATTAAGTTATAAGCAAATTAATTTTGAAATATTATATATGGTATTATTAGATGACATCCGTTAGAAATATTAATTATTTAATCCGAGCTTGAACTTTATCATAAATAAGTTTCCGAACTTTAATATTTCTCGAATATACGGACAAATTCAATAGCATACAAAAAACAGAACGATTGCATAATGATATCCATTCCTTGCCTGCACTGTTTAATGATGTGAAACTTTATATTAGTTAATATACAGCAATCATGGCAACAGATTGAACATGTTGACAACCCGTCATTGAACAACTAAATCTGTAACAAGCTTCACAAGATTAAACCTATAGTCGAGTGTAGTATTAAGAATCAAATTACGGTGAAACTCGAGAAAAATCGTGCTAGCAAGATACCTTATAAGACGCAGTTTCATTCATAGATATCTCTTGATGGATGAAAATCAACTGATTTGTAATCTTTGCAACTATGCACTTAAACATGAATTATATTTTAATCGAGCGTCTTTATTTTATTAACGAATGTTTTACTTAATTTTCTCAACATTTAAAACAGAACGATTCTTTGCAACTATGCACTTAAACATGAATTATATTTTAATCGAGCGTCTTTATTTTATTAGCGAATGTTTTACTTAATTTTCTCAACATTTAAAACAGAACGATTTTAGATCTTCTTTGGAAAAGATTTTAATTATTCCTTTTTTAATTTTTTTATTTACAAATATTATTATTTTAAGTAGCATTTAGTCTTTTTTTAGTACGTTTTTACTTTTTTATATTAGTTGCGACTATTTACACATTTTTATGAACTTTTTACATTATCATCTTCGTTATTACCTGTTTTTGCTTATTATATTTTTGTTTTCATCAAGCACCCGTTAAACTTTTTTGGAATAATATTATTTATTAGTTTTTAATCTAAATTAATTTTTTATTTGTGCCTTTTATACATTATTTTTATGATCATTGCATTGATGACTGCTTCAGGCGGCTCTTCTGTTATAAAAAAAAAACCAAACCGTAAACTGTTTATTATATAGATCTTCAGTTACGTTACCTAGCGATTACTAAAGTCGTTTTAAAGTATAATACGTTAATCATTTTTATCAGAAAAGTTTTGATAGTTCGAGCTTTCCTGATCATTTCCCTAATTAACTGCCGAGTTTAAAACTTCCTAGTCAACTCGAGTTTTTGAAAATACCAGTTTCATCAACATCTGATAGTAAAACGTGGGTCAGTACTGTTTATGTTCCTGTTACAATTGAAATCACAAAAACCTATTCGTGGAAATATATCGCAGTGTAAATCTGAGTTTTATGTGATAATTAAAAGTTTTTATTGCTATTAATTAAAAAGTTAACAATAAAAATTAAATTATAGTTCTTCTAAACAGACAAATGAGTAGCTACGCACTTCATATGAATAGTTGTCATAAGATAAAATTCCAATAAAACTTTAAAGAGCAGTTTTTGCTTTTTTCATTACTTTATGTATTATTATGATAATTAAGAAATACTGTCATGTTTAATAGATAATACACAGTCAAATAATAATAATAATAAACATTTCTATTAAAAATTCATAAGTTACGATTTAATTTTATTCTGTCATTCTTTGTCGATCTATTTGTTTGTAATACATTTATTGAAAAGGATTTATATAAGTCCTATATTTTACAGCCGTCTTTTATATAACTGATATTTGTTTGTCTTTCCATAAAATGTACTGTGTTAACAACAAAATATTTAAATTATTCAAATTTTAAATAATTGTTTCGTTTTTAACCAAACTATATCTTAGTAATATCGAAATCTATGTAATCCTGTTACTAGATGGTGCCGTTCGAAATTTAAAAGGAAAGAAAAAGATATTTTTGAAATAATTTATGCAATTTTAGAAGAGGAGAGGTAGACGTGGAAGAAATTCCACGTATGTATCCATAAAAAGCTGACTCCTTTTTTTCTCCTAGATTCAATTTTTATATCTGAATTTTATTATGCAAAAATTCCACACTTGCATGCAACAAAGAAGTGAAGACGTACAGACATATGCGGTTAGGCTACAGTCTCTAGCAGCGGAGACACTGATAGAAGTGGCTAGCACTAGCGATGGAGAAAAAAGGGTAATCGAACGAATTCAAAGAGAAGAACAGGACGAGAAACTCCGTGTACAATTTATCAATGGAATAAATGATAGAATCAAGCGAGCTGTCATGTCCCAGGATCCGAAAACCTTTGAAGAGGCTTTGTTGGTCGCCTTGCGCGAAGAATTCATCGAACAAGCACTGGCAAAATCCGGTCCCTACGTAGGGAAAATAGAAGAGATGTGCGAGACGACTCCCGCAACCATTGATTCGGGTACTCTTGAGCAAAATTTAAATAGAGCGAAAAATTTGGAGGTAGCAATTAAACAAATAAATGATAAGCTTGATAGGTTAGAGCCCACTGTCGGAAGAACAAATTCGAAGCAACAGACAAAGACACAACCCATGGAGCCGACGGGATCACGAGAATCACCGTATTATAGTTCACCTAGATCTCCTCCACATTATACACGGTAGGAACCGTCCACGCTATAGACTGCCGCGTTATGATCAGCATCCACAACCTCGATTGATAGAGTATCAAAATTATGTTAGACCTAGTCCAAGGCATGCGCCGTCACAGACTTTTAACAGATCGCAAGGAGGTCCACGATTTCAAAATCTACCTCAGTCGCCACGAACGTCAGAGCGACAGCGATTTTGTTTCACGGCAAGAAAGAACATGCGGACAAAACTGTCAAGGCCCAAACTCTTGACTAGTGAAGTGGAAAGACACTCTGAGACAACATACGAGAGTGAACGGGCGTCAATCACATGCTAGTACGTTATTTGGGGAACAGAAATT